>JAYJMM010000062.1:0-270000 GCA_037349105.1 Limnomonas spitsbergensis
CCCCCCCCCCCCCCCCCATCACTGCCACCCACTCCACCTCAGGCCCTGAACTCCCCCCCCCCCCCCCCCCCCCATCACTGCCACCCACTCCACCTCAGGCCCTGAACTCCCCCCCCCCCCCCCCCCCCCATCACTGCCACCCACTCCACCTCAGGCCCTGAACTCCCCCCCGCCCCCCCCATCACTTCCACCCACTCCACCTCAGGCCCTGAACTCCCCCCCCGCCCCCCCATCACTTCCACCCACTCCACCTCAGGCCTGAACCTTTTCCTGCAACATGACGGCGACCCCCTGCCGTATCATGCTCCTGTCATTTGCATCTGCTGCACGCCCTCGCCCAACCAGACAGGCCCTGAACCTGTTCACACACTTGTTCACACCCCCACCCCTTCAACCCTATCTCAGGCCCTGAACCTTTTCCTGCAACATGACGGCGACCTCCGCTCATGTGCTGCCTGGGGCGCCATGCAGCGTGGCGGGAGCGGGGGCGGGAAGACAGGTGCCATCGACCGGATGGTGCAGAGCACGGCACGATTCTTCCTGGGCTTGGTGAGGGGTCGGGGTTTAGGACTGAGTTTGTGTAGCGGGGCGGGAGCGGAGGGACGGGCGCCTTTTACACGCTGATGCAGTACACACCACGCTTCTTCAAGGGCTGGGTGAGGGGTCAGGGTAACGGAGTTGGGACCGAGTTTGTGTAGCCGGGGAATGTAGAGAAGAACCCAGCTGTGGGTTTTGGGTTTGGGGTGAAGGGGATGTCACATGGTGGGCCCCCAACATGCAGGCACGTTTTTTAATTGTACCTACTTAATCAGACCCTGATTTTATGCAGCGCTTTTGCTGGGCATCCCAAGATTGCAAAGCTAAGCGCTGCCTCCACGTATGTTCATATCCATTCATAGGCAGCCCTCCCCCAAGCCTCTCATACCCCGTTATTGCCTCCTATGATTAAAGGCGGGGAAGGGCAGCCGGCCACAATATTAATTTGAGAAAAGGCTACCCTGGTACAGCCCCCCCCCCCCACACACACCTCACTCCTGTCTTGCCGGTCCAATCTCCAAAAGAATGACCTGGTGGCAGCACACACCCAACCTCACACTCCTCCAGCAGGTGGGCAAGGGCAGTCGGTTGAATCTGATGAAGCGCAGCTGATGTGCGTAGCAGCACAGCACTGGTGCCACACCTCCCAATCCTCATTTGCCCTGCCGCTGCCTCTCCTGCTGCAGGTGGGGCAGGGCAGCCGATGAATTAACCTAATATCTACCGTAACATTTTCTCATTTCGTTTTTTATAATTATTTTGGGCTTGGTAATTTTGCTTTTATTAAAATTTGACCAATTCGATTTTCCACATTAATCTGCCCTTTAAATCACACAAAAAAAGCTATTTCGTTTGCCTTGTTTTCTCAGCCCATCAATCACATAAAATAGTCGTTCCGCATCGGCCGCTACTGCCGCAATATTATGCATGCTGTGTGTTCGACCGCCTGAGCGCCCGACATGCACGGCTCATCTTAGGAGGCCTCTCCCCTCAGATTCTTGCCCCTGGGACTCCTAACCCTCAGAATCCCCCTCCACATCACCTTCATCAGCCTCAGGATTTACTGCAGCATCCATGTAGCACATGCTAGTGGGCGCTTGCGGCGATGACCCGTCATGCATGCTAGGTGGGGGGGGGGGGCAGGATGCCGCAGGGTGCATGCAGGGTGGCTGTCGCATTCAGGGATTCTTTGGCTGGAAGTCTTTCAATTGGGACCCCTCACCAACAACATATCTGCGCCGTGGATTTGGGCAGTTATCGCGTATTTGAGACATTTGCGCAGAGTTGGATCTATCAAGATGCAGCAAGTGGAGTGGTGGACACTGGAACAGAGGGAATACCAGGTCGCAGTCCCCACACCTGACAGGGGCCCTACAGGAGTATCGGGAAGTAGTGTACTCATTACTCAACGACTGATCTGGATGCACGGCAGTTGCGTATCTCTAGCGCATGTCAGTCATGTATCCAGACTGCATGCATGAGCTGCCCCGTGATACCGACATTGTATATGAACGGCAGGGTGTAGAAACATCCAATGAGGCGCTAGCGCGCGTTTTTTTTTAAAACGCACTGGCATCATGTACATTTCTTTTAAAAAAGCCTTACAAAAAATAAAACGCCATTTCGTCTGCCCTAAAAAAGCTGGAAAACGAAACGAGACAAAGATTACGGTACATGTTCGTCGAAATTGGCCCCCCCTCCGGCCATGCCCACCCTTGGCAGCCCGTTGTGCGTCGATTTGTATTTGTCTTAAAACTATTGCCGGTTGCAGCAAGCACCCAACGTCACACTTCTCCTGCAGGTTGGCAAGGGCAGCCGGTCGCATCTGCTGGACGCTGGCTCGCCACCCTCCTCGGATGTGACAAGCAGCGGAGCCTTTGAGGGTGCAGCGGCCGCGTGTGGGGCAGTCAACGCTCTGGAGGTAGGTCATGTTCTGTTCAGCGTCGAAGGGAGCAGGCGGGGATGTAGGGCAGCTGAGGATTTTCTGCTTTGACAGCTGAACACTTTAGAATTACTGTGCTGGCAATGCTACCCTCCATTCAAATGAACTTTTGATCTACTGAAAAACATTTGGCACAACATTTGGCACACCTTGGACATTTGGCACCCAGCAAGTAACTTACAAATTTGACGTACTGTATTGTTACCTTAGTGTCGTGTTTGTTCGAGTTCATTTGGGCCTAAATGACAATACTTTTAAAACATATCAACTCATTTAGCCAAACTAGTATTTCCCAGCCCTGTCAGTCACCAGGGGAAATCACCAACAATTTAAAAATATAAGATTTCAGTTGCCTCGTGTCCTTACTTGCCTCACCAAAAGAAGCCAAACAATCCTATGAACGATTTGTTTAGCATCAGCCACTGCTACGACAACAGGGATCAGCACAGGGGACCATCACCAACAGCCTGTGCCCAAACTGCAGTTCAAACCTGTTGTACTTCCAAACCCAGAGCGCTTTTTTATTGTTTTGAGGACAAATACCATAAGCCTGGTCCACGCCCATATTAACGAAACAGTACTTCAAGCTTGATTATCGGTCGCTAATTGTGGTTGTGGGGTGAAAAGGACTTCCTTTGTGCACTCGCTGCTCCATGAACAAGTCTTGTTGCCCCGGCTCATTTCCTGGCCCCTCAACGCTCACTTCTAATAATCCTGCATTTGTCCCTGCGGCCTTCACACTTTTCCCTGAACCCTAAGCTGCGTCATCCCTTTCGCCCGTCCTTCAGAATTAGAAAATCCCGTACTACATAATACCTGGACCCCGTACTGCAGGTTCCCAGAGCCCCGTACTGCAGAGTTCCTTGAGACCTTTCTGCGTAATCCCTTAACCCTGTACTGCAGAATCCCTGAACCCCATGCTGCAGAATTCCTAAGCCCTGTACTGCATAAGCCATGACCCCGTACTGCAGATTTTTTAACCCCAAACCTCACCCCGCAGGTATCCGACCTCGAGCAGCAGCTTCAGGCTGAGGGTAGGAAGGCGGAAGAAGCCAAGCGGCTGCTGACTGCCCTGGCCTCCCACGCAAAGTCCTGGACCCAACGCAGTCACCAGAGATGTGCCGCCACAGCCAACCTAGCAAGAGCGCTTCACGTGAGTATGCATCCAGTACATAAGTACAGTTGTACAGGAGTACAGTATGCGTGCACACTCAACACTGCCACCAGAGATGTGCCGCCACAGCCAACCTGGCAAGAGCCTTTCACGTGAGTATGCATCCAGTACGGTAATACAGCACTATGTGTGAACGTCAAGCGCAACCACCAGAGGTGTACCGCCATAGCCAACCTGGCAAGAGCCTTTCACGTGAGTATGCATCCAGTACGGTAATACAGCACTATGTGTGAACGTCAAGCGCAACCACCAGAGGTGTACCGCCACAGCCAACCTGGCAAGAGCCTTTCACGTGAGTATGCATCCAGTACGGTAATACAGCACTACGTGTGAACGTCAAGCGCAACCACCAGAGGTGTACCGCCACAGCCAACCTGGCAAGAGCCTTTCACGTGAGTATGCATCCAGTACGGTAATACAGCACTATGTGTGAACGTCAAGCGCAACCACCAGAGGTGTACCGCCATAGCCAACCTGGCGAGAGCCCTTCACACTTGTATGCATCCAGTACAGAAATACAGCACTGAGTGTGACCCTAAACCCTGCATCTTCTTGTGCTTCCTCGTGTTTTCATGACAGTCGTACTCCACCAGGCCTCGGAGCACTCCGTGCGCATCCAGTGAATCGATACAGCATTGAACTTCCACCATTTTGCGTGCATGCCCATCCAGTGCAAAATTACAGCACTCCATCTTTAATATTCTACAAGGGTGTGCGATTGGTGTGCGTCACGAACAGCTGCACGACACACGTTCTCCTAATTATCTTATCCAGTTCAGCAGTGCTACACTTCAACCGTAATTGTTGCGTGTGTATGCATCCAGTACAGAAGTACATCAATAAGTCATAAACCAGTCATGCACATGCACATCCAATACAGCAGTACAACACTTGACTCGGAATCCGATAAGCAAAAGTAGCAGTACAACACTCGACTCATAATCCGATCAGCAAAAGTCAATTATGTACAACAGTAGCCCTTGATCGCTACAAGGACACGTCAGCATTCCTGCCCACAGTGTTCATAGCCCATACTGTTCACTTGTGTTCCCTCTTTTGATCCCTCTTTCCCCCCTCTTTATCCTCTGACCATGGTCGGTATGCGGACCTGCCAGGGTTCCTGCCTCCGGTGTTCTCTATTGTTTCCTCTTCATGCCTCTTTATCCCCGGACCCTGGGTCGCTATGGGGACATGTCAGGGTTCCTGTATACGGTGTAATTTGTGTTCCTCTATATCCCTCTTCCCCCCTTCTTTAGCCCCATACCACAGACCCTGGGTCGATATGAGGAAACACTACGGTTGCTGCCCTCGGCATACGGTGTCCTCTCCTGTCCACTCTTTATCCCTCTTCCCTCCCTCTTTATCCCCATACCCTAGACCCTGGGTCGATATGAGGACATGTCAGGGTTCCTGTGTGCGGGCCATTCGCTGTCTGCCCTGTCCGACGGCTTCCTCCGCGTGTCCAAGCTCAACTCGCTGGCGACAGACCATGCGTCGCACCAGCTGTCGCAGATTAGCGAGTATGTCGCGTACATGACGCAGGCACAGGTGTGGAAGTGTGGGGGGGAGGTTTGGCGGGAGATATGTTGCATTTATGAGGCAAGCAAAGGTGTGGAAGTGTGTGGGGGGAGGGAGGGAGGTCTGGGGGAGTCATGTTGCGTCATTGGTTTTGAAGCAAGCGCAGGTGTGAATCGGGGGAGAAGGATCTAGGCAGGATCTAAGGGGGGATCTAGGTTTCCTGACAAGTTTCTTACCCCCCTGTTGACATGACCCAGAATATTTTGCAGGACACAGGCAGGATATAGGTATGGGTTTGCTTAAAGATTTCTTACGCCCCCTGGCTACATGTCCCAGAATGCCCTGCAGCAATGGGAGGTTGGAATGGGAGGCAGAATCTAGGCCGGATCTAAGTCTGTTTTTGGTAACCAACATTTTGCACCCCCTGGCTACCTGACCCAGACAGCCTTATAAAAACCTGAGGCAGGATCTAGGCAGGATCCATACAGGATCTAGACAGGATCGTAGTTTGTGTTCACTTTATTTTCTTGTACCCCTGTTAATACGTACCTAGACTGCCTTGTAGCACCAGGAGGCAGGATCTAGACAGGATCATACAAGATCTGACAGGATCTAGATCACAGTTTGCTTCAATGTTCTTTCACCCCTGCTTGCACATACCCGGACTGCGTAGCAGCACGGTGAGGCTGGATTTAGGCAGGACGTACATCGGATCTAAGCGGGATCTAAGTAGGATCTTGATCACACTTACAGTGTTATGCCCCTGTCACACATACCCAGGCTGCCCTGCATTACCGGGGGGCGCTGCAGCAGCGTGTGGCTGCTGTCAAGGCAGATCTTGCAGGATGTAGGCAGGATCTAGGTCACACTTACTCACAGTGTTATGCCCCTGGCACACATACGCAGGCTGCCCTGCATTACCGGGAGGCGCTGCAGCTGCGTGTGGCTGCTGTCGAGGCGGACCTGGCCAGGAAGACTTCAAAATTGGCGGCGGCGGTCGACACGCCGGCGCAGTACAACAAAGTGCGCCCTGATCATTGAACTGGGTGGGGGTGAACCCTGTTCGTAAATATATTAATATGTTAGGGATGTGAATTCGCGATCATCAGGATTCCCTTTACCTTGGTCGTGGTGAACCCTGGTCGTAAATAATAAAATATGGCATGGATGATAAACCCTGATGGCCTGTGTGCAGTCAATCTTGACCTTAATGAAACCTGAAACCATTCATTGTTGTTAGCATTACCGAAACATGGTATCAAACAATCATTCGTCTTTTATTCGAATGCAGCAATAATTCAAAAAGTTGAAATCCTGGAATACACATTCTTCCGGACTTTGGGGGAAGTCTGCGCTGGAAAATCAATGAGCGAAACCTCTAGAAATCAAGACTGCCTGGAAGTCGGAATTCTGCACACGCCAAACCCACTGAATCAACCCCACCCGCCCCCCTGGAAGAGCCCCACCCCACCCCATCATACACGACACCGTCCTATATTTTCTTGTTGTGTGGTCTGAGGCAGCGCCCCTGGACGAAATGCCTGAAAACCCTGAACCCACACCTGCACCCCTCCCCACCCCACCCTGTCTTCCCTCATTGCTTGTGACAGAGGCAGGGTTTCATGCCTGGAATAAACCAGAGGAATAAACAGAACCCTACACTGCAACCTACCCCTATGAATCAGCTCCCGCCCTGTGCCATCCCATCCTGCCCCCACCCCACCCCACCCTCTGTTTCCTGATTCCTTGCAGAGGCAGGCGCCCGTGGCCGACAGGCTTGGCGGGGTACTGCAACCAACACCCCTGCATCAGCCCCCGCCCCACCCCACCCTCTCTTTCCTCCTTGCGTGTGGCAGAGGAATGCACTTGTGGCCAACAAGGCTGGAAGAAACATGGCCTAATCCTGCAACGTGCTCCCCTGGGAGAGCCCAACCCCACCCTACCCTTTGTTTCCTCCTAGCCTGGGATAGAGGCAGGTGCTCGTGATACACCTACCGGAAGCCCTTAATCTAAGCCAGGAACCTTTCCCAGTCCCCACCCCACCCTCGCTTTCCTTGTTGTGTATGGCAGACGCAGGCGCCCGTGACCAACATGTCAGGGGAAATAAGAACCAAACCCTGCAACCGGCCCAGCTGAAGCAGACACTATCATCCCATACTACTCTCCGTTCCCTTGTTGGCCACAGGCGCTCGAGGGCGACATGCCTAGAGGGGGGAGAAATCCTGCACCAGCACCCCTGAATTTATCCCACCTCACCCCACGTCACCCTACCCCATGGCACCCCCACCCCCACCCACCCACCCTCTGTTTCGTTGTTCAGGCGCTTGTGGCTGACAAGCTTTGGAGGGGTGTTGTAACCCGCCACCCTGAATTAACCCTCACCCCACCCCACCCCACCCACCGTTTCCTTATTCCCTGCAGAGGCAGGCGCTCGTGGCGCACATGCTTTGGGGGGGTACTGTAACCCGCCACCCTGGATCAACTCTCACTCCACCCCAACCCACCGTTTCCTTGTTCTCTGTAGAGGCAGGCGCTCGTGGCTCACATGCCTGAAGCGGAAGCGGCGGTGATCGCGGCGCGTTCGGAGCTGCTGCGGGTGACTGCGCTCAATGTGCGGGAGGTCCCTACACTCAAGACGCAGATGGCGGAGGACCTCACGGCCATGCTGCGCGAGCTGGTGCTCATTCAGGTAACAAAGACTGGTATAGATTGACATTACCTGGCATGTGACTGAATCCAATCAATTCATTTGGATGCGTCCATACGGCAGAGGACCTCACGGCCATGCTGCGCAAGCGGCTGCTCATTCAGGTAACAAAAACTGCCACGCCGCGGACATGGCCTCGGACTAGGCTGAATGTGCTGTTTCATCAGCCCTGAACCCTAAACCCTACATCATCATATGGCCTGAGCCCTGAAGCCCCTTTTGTCTCCCTGGGGATAATGTTCGGTGCAAGTGAATGCTACCTGTAAAATTAAGGGTTTGCAAAATGCCAGCACCCAGTGTATAACCCTTACGCACCCTTGGGGGAGAATCTGGGCGTCCTGCCAAACCCCGGACACGAGTAAAGTGTGCGTTAGTACTTGATCACAGGTCATGTAGATTGTAGGTGTAAAAAAAATAGATGCCTTCTGGTAATCGTCTGGGATATGTATAATTTATATGAAATGCCGGTGTCCAGATGATCATGGCCACCAGAAGATTCATGTATGATGGACAGGTCTTAAAGAACAAAAATAAAGTGAAATGTGCCTCCTTGGCTTCAGACCCTCACGGTGGTGTGCGCGTAGATTCCTTTCTAGCTGCCTCAGGTGCCTGGCGTTACCATCTCCAGCCTGAAATGATCGAGTATCATTGATGAAAAGGCCGCATGGATTGCAGCAGGCAGCATGGATTTTAGTGCGCACCAAGAGATCTTTGGAGGGCTGCCGGGCAGCCACCACCTGGCCAGTTAAGACCAACCTTGAACGAACGGCGGCCCAAGCAGCAAGGTCATAATTTCATAATTGATGACTGATGACTCATTCCGACTAATACCATAGTTGTGAATTCTGACAGATGGATCTTTGACACCTGAAGGCCTTTGTGGACTGCAGGTTGCCAGCTCGCAGAAGTGTGAAGAGCTGTGGCAGGAGGCGCTCGTGGCGCTCCGCTCGGGAGGCTAAGCCGGGAGCGTTATCTATGGGGACCCTACTCGTCTTTGTCACTGCGTCTCTGCTACCACCCAAGGGCCTACTAATCAGCTACATCATGAAGTGCGCGCCTAGCCGTAGAAGAAAATGTGTGACCCGCGGGGGCATGTGAGGGTTAAGGGAGCAGTGCAGCATGGGCCGAGGCAGGTTACCGGTTACCGCTGTCTCCGCCACCACCCAGGGGCCTACGATTCAGGTACGTAAGTGCGGCATGGGCAGAGGCCGGTCACCGGTTACCACCGTCACCGATACCCCCCAATAGCCTGCAATTCAGCTGCCTTATGTAGTGCATAACTGGCGACGGATGGAAAACTCTGCGCCCATCAGGGGCATGTGAAGGTCACGGAAACAGTGCTCAGCATGGGCTGAGGCCGCGTATGGTTAGCGGTTACCACCGTCTATGACTCTGTGTTACCGACCAATAGCCTGTTCAGAAAGGGGCCTGGCAGTGCGTGTCGGAGGTAGTGGGAGAGTTCAAGGCAGGTTGTAAGTGATTCAGCTTCGCCTCACCTTCCGCTGCAGGAAATAAGAAGCTTGTTGATCTTACGCGGAACCAGTGATGGCATTGCGCAGCGTCCCTGATCTTTTTATTTCATGCTGGGCTTCCAGCCCTTAAGCCAGGCTTGGAGGTAGCAGGCCTTGCAGAAGCCAGTAGCAGTAGCCAGTAGGCCCATCGCATGGCATCGACTGCCTGCAAGCAGCATTTGCGTACATTATTCCGGTCAACAACTGTGAGGTCGACCCTCTGACTGCGGGCAACTGCTGTGACGCAACCCATGTGACCGATGTGAGGTCATTCTTCTGACTGTTGTGAGATCACCCTTGTGCCTGATGTGGGGTCACTCTTCTGACTGGTATGCAGTCACTCTTGTGATTGGTGTGGGGTCACTTTTTTGAATTTGGGCACCCAAGTTACAAGTCACGCTTCTGTGAGGTCACTCTTATGATTGCTGTGAGAGCACCCCTTTGACTGTGGGAAACCCGGTTCTCACCCCCGCTGCTGTTTAGGGTTAAGGGTTAGGAAACCCGGTTCTCACTCACGCTGTTTTTTATGGTTTAGGGTTGGGAATCCCCGTTCTCATTCACGCTGCTGTATCATACTGGGTAAGTGATTACAGATGTGCACTTTTGTATTCAGTTTTCAAGCCTTCGCTAGCTTGCCTACACTGGGCTTATGACTGGACCTGTGCAGTTCTTCAGTTTCAAAAAAAAATCTTTGGTTTCTTAACAGTGGCAGCCATCCAGCTGACCGCTCTTTTAGGTTGGTACCTGCTTAGACTGTGAAGTAATTTGGTGTACTATGCAGATTTACTACTGAAGTGTACTTTGCAGATTTACTACGTAGGTGACAGGGTGTACTTTGCAGGTGTACTACGCACGTGTAATATTCTCAGTGTAATACTATCAGGTGTCCAACTCAGGTACTGCCGCATTGTGTGCCCTGTGACGCAAGAACAGTCACTATGGCGTCTACCTGCGCCAGGCACCTGGAGTTTTTTTTAAAGGAGGCAGTACTCGTTTTTGATTTCTTCATTAGCTTTCGTTTCTTTGAATTCCTTTGCCTACACTGACATCTCATGAAACCGTTCAAAATTGAGGTTTGTTTGTGTTTGTGTAGTCCTGTCCAATGCGTGCTCTGATATGCCTTTCAAGGTTCAGGGCCGGCCGACTGACACGTATCTCAGGTCATTAGTGCCTGGCTGTATTTGGTGGCCACTCCCTAGAATTAGCGTTACCTGTATTTGACGGATTAGGTTTCACGTATGCCAGCACAATTAAGCTGTGCATAGTTGAACTTAAGTGGGGTGTAATTTAGCGGTAATTTAAGTCAATGACGTTACATCTTTGGGCCTTGCTGGAAAAGGCTCGGCGGCGCTTACTTCCAACTGTCTCATTGGAAAATAAAGAGACAAAGACAGAGGAACGACGGAGTAGTTTGGTAAATCATTGAGGAAGTTTTGATAAGTTTGTACTGCTCAACAGAGCATCATATTTGATGCATGGGACATGTGCCCGTAAACCGGTTATTAAACGGTATATACACTAAATACGCTAGGATAGCGAGCAAAAAACAGTGCCCCCCTGGGCTAGCAACCAACACACAACCACCGAGCAGTAACGTGGGAATGACCCCCATGATGCGGAAGATAGACCCCAGCCATAAAACATGACGTAGGTGCAAAAGAGTTCGGTTGGACACCGCCTAGAAAAATTAGAATGTATACAACAGTGCTTGCGTGAAGTTTGCAAATTTTGTGTGAAACTAGGGGATGCAAGTGTGTGATGCGTAACTCACGATGGTGTGTAAAATGAGGAAGACAAAGGACTGTACCGGTAGTAACTATCCGCACAGATTACATGAGATCCATGACTATCCTTTCTTTCCTCTTGTGCCCTCTCCCTTGACTTTCGTAGCTGTTTTTTTGTTTGCCGACGTGGCCGAGCTTCATATTAGCATGGCCCAGAGGTGTAACGTCATTAACATGAGATGCATGGCTGGTGTTCAACGTGTATTGTAACGGTTGTGTGCATCCGACAACCGTTGGGGGGGGCTGCCGGGCAGCCATCACAGTCAGAACATCGTATGGCCGGCCCTCGTTCCAATAGCCCAAGCACCAAGATCTGCTGCACCAGGCCCGACCATTAGCAGGCCTTAGGGAGTTATGGCTGAAGCACCCTCGGAAGCACCCTAAGAGAATCAGTGTGTGATTATTTTCCAGGTTTTAGTAACAGCAGCTCAATGACGAGTCACGTGAGGAACGCATAGAGGGGTTTCCCCCATGAACCAATGGGAAGAAAACTACTCTGTCCTAAAAGGCCTTGGCAAGCCCTTATGTCACAGTATATTACAGTATACGTGACAGAACCGTTTAGACCGCAGTTAGCGTCATCGGTGACTCCGCAGCTTCTCTGCGGAGTCTTCGGTTTTGAGCTGAGACCTAGAAACCCGCTTACGCAGGATAAGTTTGACAGGTTCTACCGTACTCTGTATTGGGCCTGCCGGGTCCCTGTATCCCGGCAATTGCCTTGGCTAGTTACTTCGTCCCTTTCTAAAGGACAGACCTCTATTGTAAACAGCACCGGCCGTCATCAGTGTATGAGGCCTCTAACGTTCACATAAGTCAGTACCCTTACTCAAGTCAAGCCTAGACCAGCCCCAGCTGAGATAGCTGGAGACAAGTACCACAGCCAGAGAACCGAGACCACCCTGCCGAAGCCGAAGTACGCAGTCTACGTCCCGTCTCCCTCCCCGCGTGTAGCGCGGTAAGTGCACCTTAACATAGCCCTGCTGGATCGCGCCCAGACGGCCAGAAGGCCTATGCTACCTAAGTCAATTGCTATATACACAAATATCCATCTAGCTGCTTAACTCGAAGAGCACTCGCAGCCAGTGACTAGTCACTGAGCCTGCCCGTAGGCGTCCGTCACTGCCGTGAGGAAAGAAGTCCGCCACGGACCTGAAGCGCACCTCGCGTGTCCTTTAGAAAGGGACGAAGTAGATTTAGCCTGATCAGCTCAATTTGCCAATTCCTGCTAAAGGTGCTTGTGCAGCGAATTGGAAATTTGTTTGCATACAAACGACCTTGGACAGCATTTGAACTGCACTTTGCTGTGGTAATCTCCAGAGAGAGATTGCCAAGTTAAACTCTGAGAATCATTGAGCGTGGCAGCTTGGTGCTGAGTCCAGAAGTGGCTTGAAGATCTGGCTGTGGATTTATACACCCAGCAGATAATTCCCTGTGTGACTGCGGATTGAGATCAGGTGGATCCAATTTCTCATCATTGACAGAAGTAAACTTGTGGATAGAACATCCAAGTTTGAAATCTTGTGGGTGTGCCAAAGGATCCCCGCAGGAACGCAGAGCTGAGCGGAAGCTACGCAAAAGGCAACATCCACGCAGGGCGTGTGACATCCACGTGGACGTGAGACATCTAGAAGCAGCCCGGCCAGCAAGGTGGGCAGAGCTGAAAGGGCGAAGGAGGATTCCGCCAGATTGCAACTAGTGAGCAGAAAAGCGGAAAGGCGAGGCCTTTCCTGCATAGTGCTGTACCTGCCATCCACTCTTGACTCGCAAAATCCTCACCAGATTGCAGTAGGAACAAGGGGGCAGAAGCCTAGCGTTAGCAGGTCTTGTAGAGGGTGTCGCCAGCACGTTTGCAGGACCGTGCGGTTCGCTAATTGCCTGTAGAATGACAGACGTAGATCTAAACCCCGATAGGCACCAGCACCCTGACGCCCAACGGAGAAGTGGGCGTCTGAGGGGGCTGGAGCCGGGTGTAAACCTGATGGAGGCTAGCGATGAGCTGGCTGCAGAAGCATTGTTGGTGGCGGCGAAGCTGGCAGGGCCAGTGGAACCGCCCGCTGGAAACTGCAAAGTGCCAGAGCCGGGCCGCGTACCGCCCAGAGAGGCAGGGGCGCAGGCAGACGGCTCAGCGCTGGTGACGCGCAATGGCATCGGCCGAGGGGGTCCAGTGCCCGCCGATTTCAGGGGCAGCCTGGAATTCGAGCAGTGGCAGACGCAGGCTGGAACACCAGAGCTGATCTTGGATCAAGCAACAGAGGTGTCCCAGAGCTGTGACACGCGGCAGAGCAGCGAGCCCAAGGCTACGCCCCAGCAGAATCCGCCCAGGGTGGCCAGGGTTGCGCAACGGATCAGCGAACCCAGTCAGCCGGATCAAAGGGCCGAGGAAGCCGCAGCACCAAGAGAGGTTGCAGGCTGTGATAAAGCATGCCCAGACAAACAGCGAATGAAAGCAGAGGAAATGGAGGCCAGGAGTATGCCTGCAGGGGTCAAACACGAGGAAGCTGAGCCCCAGCCAGCAGCGGGCAGGCAGAGCTCGCAAGTCGGCAAGGAAAGGGAAAAGTCAGCTGTGCCGGTAGGAAATCCCTGGGCTGACCAAATATCCGAGGAAGAACTGTCAGATCCAGTTCAAGAAGAGAAGGGGCAGCAGTCTAAGACAGGACTGCGCCCAAGGCAGCAGCTGCGACCACGCAGGGTGCTGGTCAGAAGAGGAGCTGGATCCACAGTTTACGGGACGCCGCTGTCCAGGTTTCCGCCCAGTGTGGGCAGACCTGTGCAGAAATCCAAGGAGGGATCTAGCAGCCTGACGCAGAGAGACAACAGCCACAAGGAAATCCTGCGAGGATTTTTTCACGATCCATCAGGAGCGCAGGATACCAGCCCGAGTGAGCCAGAGCGCCCCAGGGCTGGGGGAGCAGTGTGCGGCGAAAAGGAGTCAGAAGTACAGGTGCAGCCGATCGGTTGGACAGGAATTTTGCAGTGGGCAACGGATCTGTGGAAGCAAGTTTGCTCCAGGACGTTCCTGCATTTCCAGGACCAGGTCACAGCTATTGAGGAGTTCAAGGCCCATCATCTGCGGGGATGGGCAACAAAGGCCATGCTGGGTATCCCCCACACAGGGCAGGACAGGGCAACGCTGTTAGCCGCTCTTGGACAGGTGTCCAAGGGAAGGGCGGGACGCGAAGCAGCACTGGCTGTTAAAGCCTTCGCAGACGAGTGGTGCAATGAGGTAACAGGAAATCAAGTGGAACCTGGATCCGAGCCGGAAGAGGAGGAGGACCAGGCATGGGAAGGATTTGGAACAGCAGTGCAGCGACCGGAGGAGCTCAGGGAGGTGCAAAGGTGGCAGCAGCAGGCAAGAGCCGCGCCTACCCCGGCACTCAGATCAGAGGCCTTCGAGGTCAGCAGCGAGCCAAGCCTTAGGGGGCAACCAAGGGGCAGGGAAGCGCCCAGAGCCAGCAGTCCAGCCGCCAGCGAAAGGGCGGAGTTGACTAGCCGATCACTCGCCAGGATGGCAGAGCAAGGCACAGCAACACGTAGAGCAAGCAGGCAGGAGTCTTATGCGTTGCTACGCATAGTCGAGGACAAAGAGAACACATGCCAGGAAACCCAGGTGGATTACATCAAGGAATTCCTGAGGAACAGGCAGGCGGGCACGGCAAGTGGAGCCAGAAGGAATGAGCCTGCAGGCAGCGCACGGAGCAGTGGTCCAAGAATGCAGGAAGCCAGAGAGGAAACGCAGTCGGATTCCTATGCCAGGAATTACACAGGCGGGACGCAGCCAGGTTGGCAGAGCCAGGAGCCGCCCAGGGGGCAGGCATACAACAGAGAACAGCCAAACCGGCATAGCCAGGAGCAGCCCAGAGGGCAGGCAAACGGCAGGGAACATCCAAGCCAGCATAGCCAGGAGCCGCCCAGAGAGCAGGCAGATGGCGGGGAACAGCCAAGCCAGCAAAGCCAGGAGCAACCCAGGGGACCAGCGGAACACAGCAGAGGGGTGAGGCATGAGCAAGACCAGGAGCTGCCCAGGGGACAGGCAGAGCCGGGCAGAGCGCAGTCTTGGAGGCCTGGCTCTGACAGCAGACCAGGCAGAGGCGAATCAGAACGGCTGCCACCCGAGGGAAGTAGAAGCTCTGCAGGAAGGGCAGGCGGGCAGCCATCGCGAGAAGATCATGATCAGGAGGAGGATTATTACAGACACGACAGATACCATTCAGGTCGCAGCCCATCGAGGGGCGGCGGTGGAGGATCTAGGTCACGGTCAGAGTCGGTTGATTCAGGACCAGGAGGAGTGGACAGACGCAGGCCAGGAGCCAGGCAGGAGTCCAGCGACCAGGAAATGAAGAGGCTCGAGAGGGAACAGGCAAGGGTGAACCTGCAGCTGCAGCAGCAAATGGTCCTGCAGCTGGCAGGGGTAGCCAAATTCACAAAAATTCCAGCCATCCAGGGCAACGTGCCAGTATTGGATATGTCGCACCCAGGCGCGGTTGCAGCCAGGAAATATTGCCAAGCATGTGGATATTGGGGATCGCACAACAGGCTGGCACTGTCAGACG
Source organism: Limnomonas spitsbergensis (assembly GCA_037349105.1). Taxonomy (NCBI): domain Eukaryota; kingdom Viridiplantae; phylum Chlorophyta; class Chlorophyceae; order Chlamydomonadales; genus Limnomonas; species Limnomonas spitsbergensis. Next base: position 15,724 of record JAYJMM010000062.1, read on the forward strand.
ACCCGCCAGCGCTGGCTGTGGTGGCCGGAGAAATAGCTGGGTCGTGCCAGTCGCCATCAGCCATGACGATGTTGGTGAAATCACTGGTCAAGCTATGGGACAGCAAGCCGGCTAGCGTGGGGCCACTGATGGTAGCCATCAGGGCGGCGCCCCATGCAGGAGACAGGGCTGCCAGAGAAGCAGAAAGGATAAGGGGGATGTGGGTTGCCCCAGCAGAGGAGCAGTGTTGTGAAGCCTCGCTGCTAACCTTGTGGATCAAAGTGGTTCAAGCAGAGGTGGGAAAGCCAACCTCGGATGAGAGGACAGCCATTGCCAACCTCAGGCTAGGGGTGAAGACCACTCTCGACCCTGACGTCAAGCTAGAGGAGACGGTGGAAGCATTTGCTCACAGAGTGCTGTCGACAGCAGAGTTGCTGCAGATCTCAAGGGATGCAGTGGACCACTTTGGCAGGAGGCACTCAGTCTCGCATCTGTTCCATGATGGACTTCCAGCGCTCGCTAAGGCCAAACTGAGCAAGTTTGTTATGACCGTCCCAGGGTACCTCAGCATGACAGACGAAGATCAGATTGCAGTACTCACACAGCAGGTGGTGCTGTGGGAAAAGTTTGCCCTGGAAATGGGGGATCTAGGAGGCGCAAGCCTCAAACAGATGGCCAGTGGGCCTAGCCAGGGGGAGGCGCAGTCCAACAGAACAAGGAGGGAGAGAACAGGACAATGGGAGATGCGGACACGCCTTGACGGGGCAGGGAACCCCGCAGGTGCAGCAGCTGCCCAGCAACAGCGGAGTGACAAACCCAGAGGAGTTACCTGGGCAGATCAATCAGGAGCACCAAATTACAGCGCAGAAGGCGCTGCAGGGGCAGTCAAGGCATGCTACCAGTGTGGTAGCACGGCGCACCTGGCCAGGGATTGCAGGGCGCCCAGACCCAGGGATGAGCGCAGGCCGACGCCACTTGCTGCTGACATTACAGCTGGGCAGTCCAGGCCGCAGCAGCAGCAGTACCCGCTCCCACCAAGGCCGCAGCAGAGTCAGCCTGCAGGCAGACCGTACGAGCGGAATCAGAACAACAGGCAGTACCAACGGCCAGGGCCTGGCCAGGGGGGTCAGGCTCAGCAGGCAGCACACGTGTCTCACCTAAGCAGCCCAACGGGGCAAGCCGAGCCAGAGGGCTGGCAACAGACTATGGCAGAGATGCTCAGCGAGTCTGTAGCACTCATGACGCAGGTTGGGCTAGTGCCCAAATCCGCAGGATTCAAGCAGGCGGCTCACAACGCTCGTCCTAGGTCATTCTTGCCAGAACCCTGTCCGGAGGAGGAACCTGAGCAAAGGCTCGTGGAACCTGCCTCCAGGAAGGGAGCAAAGAGACTGGTTTTGAGCAAATTAGCTGACGATATGTCTGACATCCGACTGCAGGTGTTCAAGTTGAACGAGAGGCTGACGGCGCTGTCATTCACCACTATGCCCATGGGTTCAGAAGACCACAGGGGTAAGGCCAGTAAGGGCAGGCAGGAAAGCAGGGTGGTCACAGCTGCACCAAGGCTGCAGTATTTTAAGAACGACAGAAGCAACCTGGAGCAATGTGTGGGCCTTATGGTCAAAGGAAAGGTCCTGGTGGCACAGAAGGCCCTCATGGACTCAGCGTGCTCCTGTCATGTGATCACAGTCAACATTGCAGAACAGTTAGTCGCCATGGGGGCAGAGCTGATCAGGACGGATGAGAAGATCCGCACGACAGACAATGCAGGGGCAGATCTGTATGGGGTGCTGTTCATTTACGTGGTGTACGGATATGGAGGGCCCAATGCTATTATGGAACCCACGGTGGTCAGGGTCGTAAAAACACCGCCCGATGCATACGAACACATGGTGGGGAACCCGGAGTTTCTCAAGTACAATGGGGTTTTAGAGGCAGCAGGAAGGCTGACATTACGCCCCAGAGATGGCCCCCAGACAGTCCGAAGGGTCAGGGACCTGACGCTGCCGTTGGTCTCAGCATCCCCAGCAGGGGGGTACCAGGCAGCAGCAGTAGCATGGGCAGGAATCCGGTGTGGATTTGCAGAACGCGAAAGGTGGCCCGCGGCCAGGGTAGAGGAAGAACACGAGCCGCTCTTACAGCACGCCATGGCCACACACGCAGGTGCCGCCATGAGGGCTGACCAGAAGGTGGGACAGAGTCGCGGAACAGCCGCAGGTGCAGGCAGAAGCACCGCAGATGCGGGCAGGAGCAGCCGTGAGGACCCGCAGGAGACTGTGTCCAGGCCGCGCCAGTGCGGGCAAACGCAGGCTGCAGGGCCCAGGGAGGGCAAGGTGAAAGCCAAGGCCGCTGCGTCACTACCGGGCCAGGCAGCAGCACAGGCAGTGGCCACTGCTGAGTTAGCAATGGCACGCAAGGCAGAGTCAAGGCCGGAATACGAAAAGGAGGTCATTCGGAGATGTGTGGAGACAAGCCCGCGCTACCCATGCGTCTTGTGCGGAGAACCTGGCCAGCACTCAACAGAGGAGTGTGAGCAGAGGATCCGGGAGATACTGCAGAAGCCTGCGGCAGGCCCCGCAGCCCAAGGGACATCGCCAGGGGCCAAAGGGCGGGTAGGCTTTGGAGGAGCCGCAGCAGCAAGGGCTGCGTCAGCAGGACCCAGCAGGCACTCGGAGGTGCAGGTGCCTGGCAAAGGCGAGAGGGCCGGTGCGGCTGATGGGGGCGTTATGGACGACGCCCCGGCAGCAGCAGAAGGGACGCAAGGGATCACAGCAAACCGTGGACAGGAGGAGCCTGTCGGCAGGGATGAGGGGGAAGTATCAGAGGAATCAGAGGAGGAAGAGGTCCATGATCGAAGGACCCCGAAGTACATGCAGGTGCTGAGGCTGCAGCAACAAGTAGAGTTACTGCAGCACGACGTCAAGGCAAGGGAAGAGCTGCTGTACCGCCAGGCGGCTGCAACAATTGAATACCTGAGGTTGCAGCAGGTCAGGTGGACAGGCCTCCAGGACGCCAATATACGGCTCACGGAGGTACAACGGCAATACATCTTGCGTGCAGACCAGCTGCGAGCGCTGTACGACAACCTGGGGAGCCAGCAGACCGGAGAGCAGCTGCAGGCCGCCATCCCAGGTGACCCGGCGCTGGCAGAGCATATGGCAGCCATGTTTCAATCCGCAAGGGAGTTAGCGGAGGAGGACGAGAACCTGAGCCAGGAGAAGCTGCAGGACCAGGAGCAGCAAGCCACTGGTCAGCAAGAACCAGGGGGCAGTGGCGGGGCCAGGCAGGCCAGCGGGGAAAAGCGAGTGCGGCACAGGGGAGCAACCCCAGATGACGCCGGGCATACAGTAGCCAGGGAGCGCAGCAGGAGCGCGCAGAGGGCTCGAAGCGCAGAACGCCGCGGGGCGGTGCCTACACCAGAGGCGCGAACCCAGCGGCCAGACCGCGATGATAGCTTCGACAGGCCCAGCGGCAGGAGGCAGCAGTCACCCAGCGGGAATCGTGGGAGCCAGCCCAGGGGCAGGTCGCAAGAGCGAGGCACAGGTAGCCACGCCAGGCCATACCAGCTTGAACAGAGAATGCAGGATAGAGGGGGAACCTCCAACCAGAGCCCGCCGGGCAGGGCCCAGGCAGGGCGCAGCGTGATGGGGGGACAAAGGAATGTCCTCGGACCCCGCGACGGGGGGGTGTGCTTCAACTGTCAAAAGCCAGGGCACTTCGCTAGCGCGTGCCCAGAGCAGGGAGAGGCCTCGCAGCCTGGCGACAGCAGCCGGTTTGACCGGTCACGGGCAGCAGGAGGCCCGGAAAGGAGCTGGGGAGTCAGAGGACCAGGCAGGAGCCAGGAGGCGTCAGAAGATAGCATGAGGCGAGCTTACGAGGCCGCCAAGGAGGTCTCCTTTGAAGAGTGGAAAAGGCAGCAGGAGACAGCTGGACCGAGTGAGCTGCCAGGCCCGCCAGGACGGCCGGGCCCGGCGGGGCAGTCTTACAACTCCAGGTGGGTCAGCCAGGAGAGGCACACGTGCATGATGTCGGTCCATGAAGGGTTGGGGCAGAACGCAGCAGCTCGGGGTGTGAGCTACCAGGCCGCAGCAATGCCGGTAACATTCCAGGTGGTGCCAGAGGGGCAGGTGGCCCAGCAAAGGCACCACTGGCAGATGGTGGTAGAGGCCCTAGCCATGAATCACTATGGTACACGACCTGCAGGGTCAGCCAGGTCTATGGCACATGCCGTGGAGTTTCTCAGGAACCTCCAGCAAAGGGGATGCCCGGCCCCATGTGAGGGATGGCCTGGCATTCTCCAGCAGTTTCTCGACAAAGAATGGGACATCTACAATGCCCAGATGGATGAGTTTGAGAGGATAGAGCAAGAGGCAGGACTCCAGCACAGGGCAGACGGGTGGGAAACCAGTTCCAGTGAGGACGGCACCAGCGACTCAGAGGAAGGCCATGAGCCTCAAGCTCCTGTGGCAGTGCATGAGGAAGAAGCTGCCATGCCCTGCCCAGGTACCCCGGAGGGCAACGCGGACACAGGCGTCGGGGTAGCGGTAGCAGCCGCCGGGACCCGGAATGGGCTCAGCAGGCAGGATCACCACCCAGGGGCCAAGGGGGCGGCAGCTATGAGTTCAGAGGACACTACGGCGGGGGCCGTTAGGACCCATCACAGTACAACCTCGCGGTCCAGCGCGGCCAGATGGGAGGAAGAGGACAGAGGGCTGCAGAGCAGCCGCAGCAGGGGCGAGAGGCCCGCTGCAGGGAATGAGGATTCCCAGTTCACCCAGGCCGGTACAGGGCACCGGGGCCGGTCGGGCAGCAGAGGGCGGGCTCGCCCTGCGCCAGACCTGCCGAGATTGCCAGAAAGCAGGTGCTTCGTACAATGGTACCGCCTGGGGGAAGAAATGCCAGAGGCATCGTCTTCAGAAGCTATGATCACTCTGCCAGCGCAGTCCAAGGATGGGCTGTGTAGGTTGCAGAACCATAGGCTCCTGGAGGACAGGTCACACACGTGCGTCAACATAGCGGCGGCCATGCAGGCAGTGGCCAGACTGATCTTTCCATGGGACGCGGTGACAGCAGTCCTGCTGGGTGCAGCACTCAAGGGGTTCATCCAGCCCAGCACAAGGATGGAGGTTTATATGCAGAGGGGATGGTCACAGCACCCCATCTACGCATACTGCGTCAGCGAAATGGTGGAGCTAGCCGTCAAAGAAGGCATCACAGCAGTAGCCGCAGCCGACAGGGCGCACCCAGACGTGCCGGATAGCGCGCGCACCGAGGGGGCGTGGCAGGGTGCACAGCCCGGGTTCATGCGCACGCCATGGGCAGAAGACTGCGTCCACCAGTTGATGGAGCATCCCGCCCTCAGAGACCGCGCCTTCTATGTGCCAGTGCAGGCCTTAGGAGAGCACGGATGGGGCGACAGGCCCGAGGATGGAGCCCACAGCGGGGCAGGGCTGTGCCATGCCGATAGGCCACGGCGATGTGAGGCTACAGTTGAGGCATCGGTCACCATCCCCAGGATGGTCGCAGGGCAAGCTGTACCATGGGGAATGGACCCTGGGGAGGCCAGGGCGGCCATCCCAGTTCAGCAGCTGGTAACTTACTACTACGAGGAGCTGGAAGAGGGAGAGATGCCTGCGTCAGCAGCATGGATCCACATGCATGCGTCGCGGGACGATATGCCAGTCTTCCTGTTCGCCAGGTGCGAAGGGAACGTGGCGATCACCAGGTGTGCATCAGTCGACGAGGCAGAATTTCACGCGCACACGCACGCCAGGGGAGCAGACCCAGCAACATGGGCAGTCATGCTCATGGCGTTGCAGCGGGTCCTGCTCCCGGGGCAGCTGTCAGCAGCCATGCGGCACGTCTGGGGCGTGGATGATCAGTGGGCGCCGCTGGAAATGACAGACTGCCCCACATGGCCATACGGGGCCCAGAGGTCGCCAGCGGATGGACCCATGTGGGAAGACGAAGAAGAGTTCGCGCGCTCGCCGTTCGCAGTGGAACGGTTAGAAGCGTGCGTGCACCAGTGGGTGCGCTGGGAGAGGAAAGCGTGGCACGACAACAGAGCCAGCAGCGTGGGCCCGTATTGGCAGGCAAACGGCATGACAGTACAGCTGTGGAGGCAGGCGCACCCGGCAGGGGTGCGCACTCTGCACCCCCTGTTCAGAGGAGCAGGGGCGGATACCTACATGGAGGAGCTGGAGGAGCTGAGGACTCAGCCCGTGCCGGGGCGCTGGATGGTGGGCAGATGGGGTTCCCACCATTGGGACCCCGCTTCCATCACTGACGGGCCAATCCAGGACACATACCAGGAGCCAACAGAGCAGGGCCATGTCGCCTTCGTCACCACTCTCGGGGCAACAGCATCCTCTTGGGAGGGGCTGGAGCCCATGGAGGACATGGAGGTGTCAGCCCTGGAGGCTGCGACCGGGGATTGGGCGGAGCCCCAGACGGTCCCGGACATTGCCAGCCATGAGGACGGAGGGCTGCTGGAAGAGAAGAATGAAGACCCTTCAGAAGGGCCACCATCACTGGTGCAGGATTCAGAATCGGAGGATGAGTGGGGCGCTGACAGAAGCCCGTGCCCAGCAAGGATCAGCCTCACGAGAGCTGATACCGGGGATGCAGATGGGATGGAAGAGCCAGCCAGCGCAGGCCCTGGACCAGGGAGTCCAGTGTGGGGCCGCGTGGAGGATTTGGTACAACTACGACAGGAATGGATGCGCGAGGTTGCTCAGGAGCAAGCAGCCATGGAAGAGCGCAGAACCAGGAGAGCCGAGATAGAACGCAGCAGCAAGGCCGCGCTAGAGGAGACGGCACACAAGGTCACAGCAGGGGTGAGCCCGCAGCAGGCAGCAGACCAGTGCGCTGGCGAGCCCAAGGGGGCAGCAGCAGGCCAGGCGAACAGCAGGAGCCCAGGGGACGTACAGATCAGCCCGCCAGCACAGGCAGCAGCAAGGGAGCCTTGGGGCGACCCAGCAGCATACAGCACGGAACGCTGGGTGGCAGTGCTCAGACACTTCGTGGATGAGCTAGACGTGCTAAGAAGGCAGGAAATGGGGCAGCAAGAGGCAAGCCAGGAGGCTAGCCTAGTTTTCCGGCTCAGAATGCTGCCACAGCCCGACCCGAACCCCAGGATGGGAGGTTACAGTAGGGCGGTCAGGGAGCTACAGGAGGAGCTGACAGAGAGAATATCAGCCCTCAACAGGATGGGGGCAAAGGGAGTGGACACCCAACAGCCGTCGGACAGCCGCAGCAGCCAGGCGAGCACCAGCAGGGGGGAGGCCCTTGCAAGGATGGCTGCCGGCGCTCGGGCAAACTCGCGACAGAGCTGTGGGCCTGAGGAGCCCGCGGATGACGGCAGCAACACTGTGCAGCGCGCCATTCACAGGCAGGAGCGGACGGCACATGGCAGCACAGGTCAGATACCAAGAGCAGGGCCAGAAAGGGCTGGTGCGGCTTGGACTGACGCTGCCGAGTTGCGGGGGAAAAAGTCCAAAAAGGCTAGGCGGCGCGCGGGAAAGGCGCAGAGGGCAGCCGAGGACAGGAACCGTGGCAGCAGACCAGGATTGGACTGCCCAGTCCTGCCGCTCAGGATCAGCCAAGTGGATCTGGAGATCACATGGGCCATTGGACAGCAGAGGCCGGCGCAGAGCGCAGAGCCAGGCGCACAGCCCGCAGAACACCTACCGCAGAAACCCACGAGGCAGATACCAGCTTGCAGAGGACTTCTCACCTGTACAGCATTCAAGGGGATCCTTACGGGGGCGCTCCAGCTGATACTGGTGTGGCTCCTGCTGTCGGTGTGTGTGCCAGGGGCGCGAGCCACCGGGCAGGGCGTGCGAGGAGGAGGATTTACGGCAGGCCAAGGGGCTTTTGTGTCTGGACAAGAGGCAGCAGCAAAGCTGTCGTCTGGATGGTTGCGCCCGCCAGCAGTCATTCCCATGGGGAGTGCCAGCCGGAGGGGTGCCTGCAGCCAGCAGGAGAGCTGGCAAAGTGGCAACGACACTGGCAGGGAAGAGCCGCCCGCGGAGGACGACCCGCAGGCGGCTGAGATGATCGACATGTTCCAGCCGGGAGGAGTCGTGGAGCCGCCCGCGGAGTACGTCAAAACCAAGGAGGGGTGGTTGCTGGGCCAGCACCCCGACTTCACTGCGGCACAGCAGGAGAGCCTGGAGCAAAGCCTCAGGGATCGCCAAGGAGCGTTCGCTTACTCCATGGAGGATCTGCCTGGCTACTGCGGCACGCAGGGTGAGTTTACACTGGCTTTAGAAGACGAGGTCAGTTCGTGCTTTCAGAAGTCCAGGGATATGCCGCCGCCCAAAGCAGCCATTTTTAAAGAAAAGTGCCAGCCAATGATACAGGCAGGTATTATCGTCAAGGTACCCCAGGGGGGGCCTATCAAGTTTGCGGCCAACTCAGTAGTGGCAGCCAAGAAGAGTGCTGAGACTGGGGAGTGGACTGACCACCGGATAGCGCACGATATGCGCAGGTTAAACCTGCGTACGGCTAAGCAGGAGTTTGCAATCCCCAGGATGGAGACCATTTTTCAGAACCTGGGAACTGCTAAGATATTCAGCAAGGTTGATCTCCGGTCGGGGTTCATGCAGATCCCTATAAAGGTCGAGGACCAGCCTAAGACAGCTTTCTGGATGGGCCCTGAGCTTTGGATGTACACAAAGCTCAACTTCGGTCTGCGCAATGGACCTCCCTTCTTTCAGCGTATGATGGAGGAGGAGATTGCCAGGGCAGGCCTGAGTGCGTTCTGCGTGGCATTCATTGATGATCTGCTAGTGTACAGTGACACACCAGCAGAGCACATCAGGCATGTGGAGCTGATGTTAGACATGCTCCACAGTGTAGGATTAAGGGCGCACCCCGACAAGTCCCTGTTTGGGTGTGCAACGGTAGAGTACCTGGGTCACAATGTGTCGGCCCAGGGGCTCACGCCACACGCAGCCAAGATATCTGCGGTTATGGCGCTGCCAGAGCCCGCATCGGTGAAAAACATTCAGGAGGTCATGGGATTCTTGAATTTCTACCGGTGCTACATCCCGGATTTCTCGAAAAAGGCAGCATGCATCAACGCATTGCTGGTCAAGGGGGTCCCGTTTGTGTGGGGGCCAGAGCAGTCGCAGGCGTTCCAGTTGATCAAAACAGAGATGTGCGAGGGAGGACGAGTTCTGCGCAGGCCAGATTACAGTGGGACAGGGCCAGACGGCAAGGGGCCGCCGAGGCCATTCTTGCTGTACACAGATTTCTCTAAGCAGGGTATAGGTGCCGTGCTAGGACAGTGTGACGACAGTGGGAGGGAGTATATGGTGGCATGCACGTCCAGATCCCTGAACAAGAGCGAGAGGAACTATTCCTCGTTCCAGGGGGAGATGCTGGCCGCAGTGTATGCAGCACGCACATACCGTCACATGCTGTTCGGGTGCAAGGTGCATCTCATCACCGACCATGAGCCGCTCACTTACCTCATGGACAATCAGACGTTGGTAGGCCAGCATGCTAGGTGGGCCCTCATGCTTCAAGAGCTGGACATCACCATTGTTCACCGCTCAGGGGCATGCCATCAGAATGCGGACATCCCGTCCAGATCACCACTCCCATCCTCAGCTGATCGCACGGGGGCCAGGCTTGATACAGCAGCTCCCGAGCCGGCAGCCCAGGAGGGGGCAGGGGGGAAGCAGGTAGCTTTGCTCACGGGGTTGGGCAGAGTGAACCAGTGGCATGCAGACCAGATGGTGCGCATGGCACAAGAAGGCAGAAGAAGAGTACAGATACTGCGAGCTGCAGAGGCAGCTTACGTGACAGCGCCGGTAGGGCAGGAGATATCCTCAGCCGCCACTGACGATGATGAGCAGGCGCAGCCTGTCAGTACAGCAGAACAGGCATTCAGCAACAGGGAGCGGGCCAGGACAATGATCAGTGATGTTCTAGCTGACCTGCCCCGGGTGGCGCCCCTCCATTCACATGCAGGCCTGGACACAGCTTGTCTGTCGGGTGGGGCAGTGCGGGCCATGGAGACCGAGGGAGTCGTCCTTTTCGAGCCCTTTGGAGGTATGTGTTCAGGGTTGGAGATGGTGCTCAGGGCGGGTATCCCAGTGGTTCAGTACCTGTATGCTGATATCAGTGAGGAAGTCAGAGAGATCGCAGGGGGGCGCCTGGTGCAGTTGCACAGGAGATACCCTCAGTTGTTTCCGGTCAAGGCGTTTGATAAGGCATTCAGAGCGTTGCCCCAGGATGTGTATGCCATTACGGCAAAGCACCTCCAGGAGGCGGGCGCCCAGGAGGGGCGTCAGTGGTTCATGGTAGCAGGCTGGGAGTGCCAGGACCTGTCATCAGCAGGCAAGGGGCGTGGGCTCGAGGGAGAGAGAAGCAAGTCTTTCTTCCCGTTAGTCAAGCTGTTGGGTACACTACAGTTCATGCAGGGGCCTAGACCCCACGGGGGGATTGTAGACGACATTCTGGACAAGGGCAGCAAGGCCCAAGTAGTATCATGTCCGGACAATGGGGGGTACCGCATCAATGTAACTGGGCAGCCCAGGAAAGTGCTGCCGTGTTTGATGGCCACGCCCTCATCATATGCTTTCCGGAACGGGCAAAATGGGATGGTGTACAGGCCCATGGGGGACTTGCAGGAGCCCAATGCAAACGAGCGTGAGCGCGCCATGGGGTACGCTGTAGGATCCACATTGCCGCGCCCGGATTTCCCAGAGGCAGCCAGAAGGGCAGCCTTGGGTAGGGGCATGGATTCATGGGCACTAAGTGCGTGGCTCAGTGTGGCACTCGAGTGTGCTAAGATCATGCCAGCAGAATTGACACGCAGGGCAAAGCTGCCAGGCCGGGACAGGGACCCAGCTCTGGGGGCGACTTTAATGTCCAGCCACTTTGCCCTCGCTACCGCAGGAAACGCATGCTCCGGCAGCGGAGAAGCGGCCGCGTCATACAGACAGTGCCTGGGGGAATCAGCCGCGGCAGACTGGGCCGACGCGGCACAGGAGCCAGGTGGGAATGCGTCTGCAGAACAAGTTGATGTTGGAATCAAAGTACCCAGGGAAGCAGAGAGTGAGAAGGACCAGCCAGGTTGTCCTGCAGGACCGTCGGCTAGGGTCGATGTGTGGGCAGATGAGCCCGTCTTGAGGTTTCTCCGTGAAAAGACTTATGTCCAGGGAACAGAGCTAGGAGAACAGACTAGAATACAGCGCAGAGCAGCGCCATTCCAGTGGGAATCAGAGAGGGGAGGAGTCCTGATGAGACTCATGCCTGATGGTAGACGTTGTGTGGTGCCCAGGCCAGAAGACAGGCTAGCAGTGATCCAGACAGCGCATGCAGGTACGGGCCATTTTGGCAGCCACCGCACGGCTTTCATGGTCATGCAGCAGCATTGGTGGCGGGGGCTTCGAGCAGCAGTCAAGAAGGCGGTGCAGGAATGCGGTGTGTGTGACAGGGCCAGGGCGTCCACGTTCAATCACATACAGCCCAACCTGCACCCGCTACCCATTGAGGGGTTGTTTTTCCGGTGGGGAGTGGACCTGTGTGGTCCATTCACGACCACGTCCAGGGGAAATCGGTTCGTGATGGTGTGTGTGGAGCATTACTCCAAATGGGTGGAGTTAATCCCCATTCCAAGCAAGGCGTCTGATGTGACGGCCTTGGCATTCTTTCAAAATGTTGTTGCACGATTCGGGGGATGCGCAGAGGTGGTGACAGACCAGGGAACAGAGTTCCAGGGTGAATTTCAGGACATGTTGTTGGACTGCTTCATTGACCATCGCACCACTTCTGCCAACCACCCCCAGGCAGACGGGCTTTCAGAGAGGGCTGTCCAGACCCTCAAGGCAGGCCTGCGCAAATGCTGCGAGGAGGGCAGCAGCGACGAGTCCTGGGACAAGATGGTGCCCTGGGTAGCCCTAGGCTTCCGATGCTCGCCGCAGCAGGCCACGCGCATGGCGCCGTACGAGGTGCTGTTCGGACAGAGACCCACCTTCCCCTCCAGAGTGGGGGCGGACCTCTGGAGCACAGCCAAGGTGGCAACGGCAGAGGAGGCAGCAGACCTGCTCTTGGCCAGAGTGGCCAGGATCAAAGGGGCACTGCCAGTCGCGGGTGAGCATCTAAAAATTGCGCAGCACCGCGACAAGCTGCGATATGCACGCATCCGTGGGGGAGGGTATGTCCCCCAGGTCAGGCGTTTTGCAGAGGGAGATTACGTGTATGTGAAGTATTCATCAGAGCGACGCAGCCTCGATCCCAAGGCCAGGCCTGAGATCCTCAGGGTCAAAACACTGGGGGCAACGGGAACTTTGGTGTTGGAAGGGGCAGATGGCCTCACAGTTACAGAGAATGCAGTCAATTGTTCTCCATGCCACTTGCCCAACCTCAGGGGAGTGGTTGATTTCAGTGGAACCAGACCCAATAACAGCCTGTCATGCGAGGTGTGCCAGCTGCCCGATCGCGGAGAGGTGATGCTTTTGTGTGATGCCTGCAATACAGGTTGGCACATGGACTGCTTGGTACCAGTACTCGAGGAGGTGCCTGAGGGCGAGTGGTTGTGCCCACACTGCACGCCGGACGCCAAGGGAGCTGGGCCCGCTGCTGTAGCAGGGCCCACCACAGAAGGGCGCAGTTTACAGGTCCAGGGGCGACCAAGCCCAGCAGCCAGAGCGGCTGCCAGGACAGCCCAGGAGGCCGATGTCTTGGACAGGCCTGAGGTGGAAGTCATGGCCACCAACCCAGCAACAAGGCAAATGGAGCGGGGCATCGCAAGACCAATGGCGAACGGGTTGTATGACATCTCGTACACCACTGGCCGGGGAGAGGCCAATGTCACCCCGAGAGCAGTTACAAGAAGGGCCAAGGTGGCCAAAGAAGCAGCAAGGGAGGAAGAAGAGTCAGCCTTTGAGGATCTTACCGGGACCTGAAGCCCGGAGAGGCAAGGCCGCTGAGCACGTGATGTCACCCACGCCGTAACTGGCAAGGAGCGGGCAGGCGCCTACAGTGCAGAAGTGCAGATGCAGCGCGGCTTGTCCTAGTACCCGGTAGGCAGTGGGCCAGCAGCCAGCGGACCGAAGACGGAAGACGCAGGAGTAGAGTTACGGCAGCTTCATGAAAATTTGTTTCTCAAACACCATAGCAGCAGGGCTACGGTAGTACATATGTTATAAGGATGATGAACGAGGAGAATTAGTCAACTCGGGCAATGATAGCACGGTGGGAGGCGGATCACGCTGCTACGGCGCACAAACCCTGTGGCCATTAAAGACCAGGCGGCTATGGCGCAGTGGGGCGAGAGCAGCGGTTGTTCTTAGCTTGACCTGATAACTTTGAAATTTCTCTGTTTGCTAGCCAGTAGTGGGCTGAACAGCTTGAGTTTGTAGGGTTCTGCGCATTGCGCTTCAGCTGGAACTCAGTTAATTTTTCTTTCCAGTTTTGCAGAAGGCCTGACCCAGGCAGATTTGTAGACGGCCGGAACCAGGCAAGATTTTAAAAGGCCTGAACCAGGCATATTTGCAGATGATGATTTGAGCTTCTACGTACATATTTTTTCAGAAGTTTATTTCAGTACCACCCCTTTTCCGGCTCCCCGCGCACGCCTGGAGGGCTTAACGCTGGGGAGCGGGGGGCGAGTAAAGTAGTAGGGGCGGTACCCACGAGACGGAGACTTCTATGCAGAGACATCCAGTTAGGAACTTCCAGTTACAGTTATCTTGTTGACACACTCTTGTCTGAAGTACAAGGAGCATGAGTGTACGGTGATGTACCGTGTTTGTGAGTAGAGGACACCTCTCTAAGGTGTCCTGACCGGAGTTTACGGTATTTACCATAGTATTGCAGTTACTGCTTTATGGTGCGACAGCTGTCACAGTATATTACAGTATACGTGACAGAACCGTTTAGACCGCAGTTAGCGTCATCGGTGACTCCGCAGCTTCTCTGCGGAGTCTTCGGTTTTGAGCTGAGACCTAGAAACCCGCTTACGCAGGATAAGTTTGACAGGTTCTACCGTACTCTGTATTGGGCCTGCCGGGTCCCTGTATCCCGGCAATTGCCTTGGCTAGTTACTTCGTCCCTTTCTAAAGGACAGACCTCTATTGTAAACAGCACCGGCCGTCATCAGTGTATGAGGCCTCTAACGTTCACATAAGTCAGTACCCTTACTCAAGTCAAGCCTAGACCAGCCCCAGCTGAGATAGCTGGAGACAAGTACCACAGCCAGAGAACCGAGACCACCCTGCCGAAGCCGAAGTACGCAGTCTACGTCCCGTCTCCCTCCCCGCGTGTAGCGCGGTAAGTGCACCTTAACATAGCCCTGCTGGATCGCGCCCAGACGGCCAGAAGGCCTATGCTACCTAAGTCAATTGCTATATACACAAATATCCATCTAGCTGCTTAACTCGAAGAGCACTCGCAGCCAGTGACTAGTCACTGAGCCTGCCCGTAGGCGTCCGTCACTGCCGTGAGGAAAGAAGTCCGCCACGGACCTGAAGCGCACCTCGCGAGTAAAGTAGTAGGGGCGGTACCCACGAGACGGAGACTTCTATGCAGAGACATCCAGTTAGGAACTTCCAGTTACAGTTATCTTGTTGACACACTCTTGTCTGAAGTACAAGGAGCATGAGTGTACGGTGATGTACCGTGTTTGTGAGTAGAGGACACCTCTCTAAGGTGTCCTGACCGGAGTTTACGGTATTTACCATAGTATTGCAGTTACTGCTTTATGGTGCGACACTTACTCTTAGGTTGAGGGATCGAACCCGCCACACGATCTTCTCTCTCCCCCCAACTATAGCGCCAGGTTCCATGTTCCTGCCCCCTCACATAGAAGGATGGCATGGCTGCACCATGGCCCACGCTGTGCATGGTAGCCGGAGTTGAGCCTAGTCAATCCCTACCAGCCCCACGTGGCCGAGCGTTGAGCAGGGCCCAGCAGGTATGCACTGTTCTAAACTCTCAGTGCTCAACAGCAGCCAACCTGACAGCTACACTCGAGAGCACCTTTTTGTTTTTGTTGTTTGCCCCCTTTTTAGTTTCTTCTCTTCTCCCTTCTGATCAGTGGGGCGCCCTCGCGGCCTAGCAGGGGTGGGATACGCTTTTCTGGACTTTTCTTTTCTTAGAGGCTTTGTTGAGGGCTAGTCTCTAGTGGAACTCAGGTGTTGGACTTGGTTTTCTTTTCCCTCCCGGCCTCTTCTTTTGTTCCTTTCCCCCTCTCTTCCTTTTAGTTCCTTCTTTACTCCATTACTTCTGAACAGTTGGGCGCCCACACGGCCCAGCTGAGCCTTTATGAGCAGGTCCCAGAGGTAACGTCGTTGACCCGCAACAAAAAAGGGAGGTACGGATCACCGGTAGGGATCATGCTTGTGTCCACTGGGTACTTTTGGAGGCCCTGAATTCGACATTTCAGTTCATGCAGGCTCACAGACCAGGCGGGTGGCGAACCCATGCTAGTTTTGAATTCGCCACGCAGGTTGGGCACCGGTATTTTCCTTGTCTGATGTAAAAGTCGTCTAGTGCTCCAACCGGTTTGCAGACACTTGCTCCAAGCATCAGAAGTGCTGCTTTGCTGGACTTACGAAAACCCACAAACATTCACAGTCCAAGGCAGTGTCTGGTTCAAGGAGCGCTACAAGCTGTTAAGGACACCTGAAGCCATCACCATTCCATCAACTTCAAAACCAATGTTCAACACATTTCTCTACCAGCAACCACCGAGACAACCTAGCATTTCCAGATGTTGCAGTGAGCATGGAAGGAAACATTGGCGTACGACCACCCGCATCACAAACACATGTTTTGCATGAAGCAGATTGTGCGCCGCCCGGGCCGCTTTCGCATTGACGGCCACCGGCATCTCAGGCGAGTCGATGACGCTTACATCGACCTGCATGGCCTCCTCCTAGTCCTCGTCATCAAGCCTCTGTGACTGCCACCTTCTCCACACCCGCCGCCAGCTCGTCCGCTGCCTGGGCCGCCTCGGCGTCGCCCTCAACCAGCGTCTCAGGCGTGCCGATGATGTCTGCGTTGATGTTCATGGCCTCCTCAAACTTTTTGCCGAAATCCTGGGCCCCTGCGCTCGCACAGGTTGGCAGCCAGGTGGAGGGTAGGGGGGCAGGTGGAGGGAGGGAGTCAGGTGGAGGGAGGGAGTCAGGTGGAGGGAGGGAGTCAGGTGGAGGGAGGGAGTCAGGTGGAGGGAGGGGTCAGGTGGAGGGAGGGAGTCAGGTGGAGGGAGGGAGTCAGGTGGAGGGAGGGAGTCAGGTGGAGGGAGGGAGTCAGGTGGAGGGAGGGAGTCAGGTGGAGGGAGGGGGCAGGTGGAGGGAGGGAGTCAGGTGGAGGGAGGGAGTCAGGTGGAGGGAGGGAGCCAGGTGGAGGGAGGGAGCCAGATGGAGGGAGGGAGTCAGGTGGAGGGAGGGAGTCAGGTGGAGGGAGAGGGCAGGTGGAGGGAGGGAGTCAGGTGGAGAGAGGGAGTCAGGTGGAGGGAGGGGGCAGGTGGAGGGAGGGAGTCAGGTGGAGGGAGGGAGTCAGGTGGAGGGAGGGAGTCAGGTGGAGGGAGGGAGCCAGGTGGAGGGAGGGAGTCAGGTGGAGGGAGGGAGTCAGGTGGAGGGAGGGAGTCAGGTGGAGGGAGGGAGTCAGGTGGAGGGAGGGGTCTGGTGGAGGGAGGGAGTCAGGTGGAGGGAGGGAGTCAGGGGAGCATCAGCACAACGAAGAGGAGGAGTACAAAGGGTGGCAGGCAGGTACCGTATGTTTTCAGTGACTTGAACAGCATCAAAAACTGAAGTGAGTCAAGTGAGCAACCCTGCCTAGCGCAATCAAAAGAGACATAACGGGACGAGCAGGATGCTACTAGTAGTTCAGGATTCAGTGTTCACGGTAGGTTTGATGGTTCACGATTTTATGTCGAGGGGTTTGGGTTCTGCGGGACTCGCTCTCCTCCATGACAAAGCAGAGCTGGCAGAACATCTTTATTTTCTGCCCTCTCATGACATAGCTGAAATGTAGCTTAAGCGCCCACACAAACAACTCTCCGCCTAATCAAAGCAGAGCTGGCAGGAAGTCTATCCTCTGTTCCCCATTGACGTATAGCTGACACGTAGCTTAAGTGCCCACAAAAATAACTATCTACTATATAGTTTTTGCATTCGGCATATGTCAAAGCAGAGCAGGTAGAAAGTCTCCATCTTCTATGCCCCTCTCGTGACGTAAGCTAAAAAGTAGCTGAAGCACCCATAAAACAACTCGCTCTCCATGGTCCCGAAGCGCGGGCAAAACATCTCGACGTTTAGCTCCCCCCTCATGAGGAGTCATCACATAGCTAAAAATAGCTGAAGAAACAAGATAAAAACTCACTCTCCATTGTGCCGAAGCGCAGGCAGAACATCTCGACCTTCTGCTCTCCCTCAGAGAAGTCAACCGTTGACCAGACCCAGGCCTTGTCACTGCCAGCGTGTGGCTGCAGGCTGGTTCCCGGCATGACTGTGGGCAGCAGGCAGACAAGGCAGTGAGGTACACTCCTTCATCCAGGTTTCATTTCGACCCTAATCCTAGGAGGTACACTCCTTAACCCTAGTTCAATTTAACCCTAAATCCTAGGAGGTGATCTCCTGAACCCCAGTTAAACCATAGATCCTAGGAATATCCTTTTTTATGATTATTATTCCAGCCAGACTCTCCGTGCATGATATGATGGAGCCAACTCTGCTACCTTTTTGTGTGCTTTAGGCCTTGAGACAAAACTCAGCTTCATCCTGGCCCAAGCAAGTGAAGCAGCACACACCGCTATTTGGGCCACCAATAATAGCCCGGTTAGGGTTTTGTCCCCATCTGCCCAGTGGTAGCTGCTCATCCGCATGCAAATGGTGGTTAGGCATGCACCCTGGTGCATACATAAACAAACATTGGGCTCCACATGCGTAGTCATCCGGATATATGCGCAGGCGCCCATGTGCATGGTTGCTATGAAGGTGTACGATGCATGGAACTTAAACACCCTTCAGATATTGCCATGACAAAAACGGCAGCGATCCCTCTGGTACTGGTTTGATGCAACACAGCCACGCATCATTTCACCCAAGTACCCGATGCACCAATATTTGCCCCTCGGGCCTGTTAATGACAGGCAAAAGCAAGCCTTCGGATCCACTGAAAGGCGAAGACCCCCACTGCCAAGCTGGCGTGTTGTTTCAGCATCTACTGGAATATAACAGCCCAGCATTCCTTTTTGAAACGGTCTGGCAGTGCAAACGGGAGGAAGGGAAAAGTGAAAGAAAGCTCCAAATCAACAGTGCATGGACAGAACACAGAACTTACCCGACGTGGGTCGTTTGCTCTATCCGCGCAACTTGGCGAGTGCTACCGAGGGATTGAAAGCAGTGTAAGCGAGCCAAAATTACCTGACCTACGTTGTTTACTCTAATCGGGCCACTTTGCTAGGTCCCTCGAGGGGTTGACAGCAGTGCAAGCGCGGAGTAAACCTTGTCTTGGGTACTTTTCTTTGATTAGGGATCGTGGCGAAGGGGCGCTGACAGTGGCGAAACGAATGCACAGAATGTCACAAACTTCACCTACATGGTCCGCCCTGATCAGGCATCCCGGCGAAGTGGCTGACCCACAGCGCATAGACACAGTGTCACAAAGTTTGCTTAGGGGGTTCGCTCTAATTAGGCACCCCGGCTAGGGCCACTCGGGGATGACATTTGACAGCCGTGCATTTTTGTGTTCGAATAACGTAGAACGAAAGAAGATGCATGCTCGTAATCCATCCTACCTAGGTGGTTCGCTCTGATCTTCAGGGTCTTTTCTTGTCTCATGAGCATGCGGACCTTCTTGTTCTGCTTGTGCTGAAGCAGCTTGGCCGCCCCCACGCCCCTCTCTTTCCACTCCCCGCTGTCCGCGTCAAACCGGTACAGCTTGGTCTTGCTGTGAGAGTAGGCATCATAGCACTGTTTATTGTTGGGTGCTTCAGCTACAATTCAGCTACAACACAGCCTACAGTTGGAGAGGCTTCTTTGGTGAAGCAAGCCCTGCTGCTTGGGACACCGGCTGTAGGCCGATCAAGGGTGAGACTCCATCAGCCCAGCTGCCTGCCAAACGTGGTCTGGCACGTTCTTGGGTAAACATTGGACACAGCCAGGCTTGATCAGCATCAGCAGTGGGTAGCGTCGAGGAACATATTGCCTCTGCATGCTTTGGGCAAGCAATGATCAACAACCAACTGTCTATCAAGATCAGATCTTGGGTCTCTCACCATTCGAACAGGCAAGTCTCCTCCTCCTCCCCAGTGCTGGTCTCCACTTCTTCTAGCTGCACAAGTGGCTTAAATCTGCAGGCAGTAGATTGATACAGAGATGAAGCATCGGATCATGTCCAAAGTCGGGCACGCTAGCTGATCAAACGTTTAACACATTTCGTTCGCCGGGATGCTTCCATGTCGTAGCTAGATCGCTTACTGTGCCTGACACTCCTCCTCGGCAGCCCCGTCGCCCGCGTCTTCTTCGCCATCCGCTGCATCCTCATCCGCAGGCTTGGATCCTGCAGGGGCGGCAAACGCTGCCACTGGTGTCCCGAACGAAAAGCCTCCTCCGAAAGCGACAGGTGCGCCTGCAAGGTTGGCAGTAGACGCAGCTCCAAGCGCAGCTACTCCCAATGCGGAGAAAGGATTTACAGCAGCAGGCGCGGCTGCGGTTTCCTACAGATCGGCCAGGAGGAAGGAGAAACTTGTGCTGGCTCGATTGTGATCCCGCTGCTGGGGACATGCACGCGTTCGTGCCCATAGATGACACTCCAGCGTTCAAAATGTGCCCACCTCGCTTTTTTGATCTGCCATATTATTTTGCTATGGATTTCTGTAAGGCAGGGACGATCTCGCCAAGCTGTTCAACGGCACTAGGCAGACTACAGGGAGAGAGAAAAACCCTGATGCGTGGCTTCTGAAATGCGATGATCGAGGTCACGATGAAAATCACTAAGGCAAAGGGCATGGAAAAGGGCGCCAGGCGCTGTTATTAGGCTACGGCTGCACACTTGAGAGCCTCTTCGGGGAGGGTACGCGGTACGTCTTGAGGCCATTCAGCAGGAGAAAGAGCAGTTTGCCCAACTATCTTTCACCAGCTGCAACTGACCTGTGCAAATCTAGTTTCTGTGAACTATGGACTGTAAGGTGAGTCTGAATATGCTTGCAACTTATCAAGACAGCCCGATCCAAACCGATCACCCAACAATCGACTCTTGAGGCTGAACCCTCTCTCCCACCACAGTACCACACCAGTTTCCTCATGCAGTCATGCATGCGACATTGCATCCATCCGTTTTAAAACCGAGCATGAGATCCTCGACGCATCTGTCGAATACACATTATACCTAACGAGCACTTTCTGTATCCGAGTCTCTGTGTCACTGGTCCAGATCAGCATCCTACCGTGTACCAGATCACCAATCTGGGCCACACCTACATTGGACTTGCGTTTCTCCCCTTCCCGGTATGTGATGGTGTAAATCAGCAAACATTGACAGAGGGAATACAGCAGTATCGTTCTCTTCAATCTAATAGATGCAAACAAGAGTAGAGATGTTCCTTCTAAATTGTCATTTTGAAGAGACCCCACCACTTTGCCACCCTTGGGCCAAAATAAAATTTAAGAAAACATTTCGAAGGCTCTCGTCAAGCTCTACAACTTGAGAGGATGGGGTGTAAAAGCGTACTTTCTGCTTCCCCCCCACCCCCCGCCATTTCCATGCCCTCGCCTTTCCCCATTGACAATATTTTGATACGAAGGCAACGTACACACTGCCTACGCGGTAAAGGCTCAACGTCCTGCGCTCTTATTTGCAGGCATTAAAAATACACACCGTTGGGACATGACATATAAGAGACTGCACACAAATCTGCATAAAGGGCGGACTCCTTACTCCTGGTATA
This sequence comes from Limnomonas spitsbergensis, assembly GCA_037349105.1. Lineage (NCBI taxonomy): Eukaryota > Viridiplantae > Chlorophyta > Chlorophyceae > Chlamydomonadales > Limnomonas > Limnomonas spitsbergensis. The sequence goes on from JAYJMM010000062.1 coordinate 36,611, forward strand.
TCCAATTTGGACAGGACCTGGGGGGCGGGGGGTATAAATAAGAGAAAGCTTTGCAAATACCGGTACTGCTTATTATTAAAAAACATCAACACATAATTCTATTACTTGTCTGCAGTGCAACACAAAGGATCCATAAATTCCCTCTGGAACCAGCCCTCCAAAGCCAGGTCCCATGAATGGAGGCACCGCAACCCAGATATCAAAACCAATTATCATGTCAAAATTTCAACACCATACCTACGATCATATCCCTGAAAACCATCCAAGCCACTTCAGGCCTCTACTGGCGAAGGCTGTTGGCCAGCCTGCCACCTGTCCCTCATCTCCTTCATGGCTGCGCAGTTTCTGATGTGCCCGCCACTCCACGCCTGCACCTGGCAGGCCTTGCAACAGTACCTCGCCCCGCACCCACCCGCGCACGCCAGCGTCTTGACAGTCATCTCACACGGGCCGCCCATCTGAGCGCAGGTGAGGCTGCAGCAGGGCCTAGTGTCCCACAAGTCCTCAGGCAGGCCCAGCATCAGCTCTGCCCGGACCAACTCCCAGCTGCTGCCATCCCCCACGCGGCTACCTCCTAGCAACGTAGGAGCTGCAGATGCGCTCTGTACCTCGCGGCTCTGTTTTGCTGCCTGACCCTCGAGCAGGATCTGCCTCAGCAGCCCCAGGAGGGCGTGGCCAGCCTTCCTAACGAGAATGCACCCTGCCCTCGCAATGCCCTTTTGTCGCCTGGAGAACATGCAGCCGAGAAGGCCATCGGGAGAAAGGTCACGGACCAGGGCTCCAGCCTTAGATTGGCGAGGCCTGGGTCATGAAGCAGCTGCTTGAGCAAGATCAGCAGCTGATGGAAACACGTGCTCACAGCTATGGCCGCTGGTATTGCCTCGGGCATGCAGCCCAGCAGCACCTCCCACAAATCACTGGCCAGGACTTTTGACAGGGCAGCTTGCACCCTAGCTGCGGAGCACCCCTCTGCCTCTGTCAGATCTGCTGCCGACGAGCTGGACCACTCAGGGCCAGGAGGAGCCTTCTCACAAGGGTGACCTCGCATCTCAGCGGCCATACGGCTGAACCTGGCCGGGCTGCCAATAATCTCCTCAGCCAGACTGAATCCCAGCAGTGCGGAGCATTCTGATGCAGCGTCAGACCATTCTAAGGACTGCCATGCGCCATGTGTTGCCGGACGCTGCAGAAAGGCTGCACACCCAATGCTGTGCACGCCAGGCTGTCCACCAGCAATGCCATGATGGCCGCAACCTCCACAGCCAGTTGCTGATGCGCTTGATGCACTACAGCCTCGTCATCAGACCCCTTCAGATAGGCGACTGCCGGCGCATCCTCTTGGGTAACACGCCACCGGCTGCCCATGCTGGAGCCCCCCCCCGAGACAGCATCGTGCTCTGCCTCATTCCAGGCATGCCAGTGCGTTCACAGCACGCTGCTTGAGGCATGCATGCTGGCCCACATAGGGTCGGCAAGCCATACAGACAGGCACAGTCGTGGTGGCGCAATGTTGCTCAACAGGCATCGGATCCAGTGGAAAGCGTCCTGGACGATTCCAATGCCCGCGCAGATTTCCTCAAAATCGACAAAAAGCAATGGCTCAGGCGGTGCAGAGGCTACCTGGGCAGCCGAGGCAGCACGGTCAGGCACTGCAGAGCTGCTGCCAGGACATGCTGGAAACGACTTTGCTGCTGTGTGCAGGAGTCGAAGTAATAAGCCGCAAAAGGGCGGAATGGTCAGAGCAGCCACTCCGTACAAGGCACGCATACGCGCATGCAGGACCCAATGCCGCCTTCCCGCTCTCGAAGGCACCTCACAGCCCACCAAGGCAGCCCTGATCCCTATCTGGATACCCCATCTCTGGCCAATGTCGTCCAAGGGGGCTGGATGGTGCGCCACTGCTTTGGACATCGTCAGGCCCATGCTGACTATCCTCAGCAAGCTTAAGAACAGCTGGCCTGGGCGGCAGCTGTCAATGCTCAGGTTGAATGCCTGCTCATTGTATAATGCCATACTGGCATTCTTCATAGCTTGCCACAGGGAGGCACGCTCAGCAGTGCATCAGTTGTAAGGTGGGGGGCTGTGAGGCGCAGCCTCTCCTCCATCAAGCACATCTGATCCCACAGTTGCTGCAGCGCCAGGTAGTCTTATGGAAGGACATGGGATTATGGGAAGCAGGGTAGACAAGCAGGGATGGTCAGAACTAGCATAGTGTTAAAAGTTGGGAGACAAAGGGGTCATGGTTGAGTACCTTCACAGACGCTTAATTAAGGTATGCACAACACAGGTTATTTGATGTGTGCTTCAGCTGAAATATAGCTCTTCACGGATGCATACAAATCCCTCACCACTTAGCAACGTTCATTGTGATGGAGGGCAAAGCCTACCTCCAGTACTATAATTCAGCGAAATTGTGCAACAATAAAATTCAACTAAATTGTGCAGTAATAAAATTCAACTAAATTGTGCAGCACTAAAATTCAACTAAAATTCAGCGGCATGGCGACCTGCATCCGCGTGGTTCTGGTGCAGCAGGCCTTGCTGTTGGGGCGACCGGCCGCCGGCTGGTCAACTTTTGGTCCCCTCAGCCTGGTGGCGGCCGCCCGGCGGTGCCCTAGAGGTGGCTAGACTCGCGTACTGGTACTAAAAAGCCTACCGGGCCAAAAAAAAGCATGACGTCCGATGCTTGCACCATCAGCTGGTACTTCTCCTTGGACAGCTCAGATCGTCCACTACGAGGAATGCCAGCAGGCGGGGACGCTGAGGACGAAGACACGGTGCTGGGTGTGCTGTATGCCATGCGTACAGAGCTGCATTTCCATACTTGGGGGTGCAACCCCTCCTCCTGCCGACCTGGAGCATGTATGCCACGCGTCATGCGGCCCCCCCTTCACGGCAGGTTTAGGCAGTGAAACCCATTGCCACCCTGATGGATGCGGTGGGGTAGGGCCTGGTGGATTGTGGGTAAACGCATGGTGGGGCTGCGCACAGGCGCACAGCCCTGTCCCCCGGCTGGGGCAGCACACCTGTGGCTCCCCTCACGCCTGTCCCTCACATGCTGCAGCCCACACCCCACTGCTTTGTTGGCCTCGGGGCAGACTTCCAAGGGTAGTTCATCAGCACTAAGGTACTGCAGCCGCCAGAGGTCCGATTGGGGCCCAACTTTTACGGCTTAAAACCACGTGGTGAGGTGTCTTTGACTCTCAAATGTTGCCCCTCGTTATGCCCTTCCCTTGCACGCCTGGCTGCAGCAGCAGCAGCAGCCAGTGCAGATGCACCGCTGTTCACAAAGCGGCAGCTTCTACAGCAGCCTCTGCCGAGGCCGATGGGTGACGACGCAGAGCGCGGGTCTATCCTGGACGAGCCAAGCCCAGGGCAGAAGTTGCGGTTCTGGCCAGAGGCAGTCCTCCCTTGGGACTTTTACCCAGCGACGGCGACGACATGCGGCCTGCACGCCGCGATCCAGCATTACGCAGAGGAAGCCGACAAAAAGAGTCCCTGGTGCGGGGCTGTGCCTAGTTGGCAGATTTTTAGACACAACCCTTTCTAGGCCTGTCGGCTTCCATTCAGGTCTGCGATCTTCTTTCTTGCTACATGCCATGCCCTCATTTAGCTGCATGCAGTAGACCCAGGCATTGAGGCATAACTGTCGTTGCTGTGGCCCCTGCCCCAACCGTTGTGGTTGGCCATACCGCATCGGTGCTCCGTCCTTAAGCTACACTGCTCCGCACAGTATTCCCGCGCCGTGTAACCCTATTCTTGGACCCTGATTATCTGCGTTCCTTGGACAATGTATGGGCCCAGGCCATGGGCCCGGTCAGTACAGAAGTGGGAAGAGGCTATGGCCCTGGCTCAAAAACAGTGTGGCTGTGTGAGTGTGCGGGTGTGGCCGCCATTGTCCTTTTTAGTGGTGCCGGACCACTTTCAGCTACACTCCAGCCTCCTGACTGAGCCCCTGATGCCGCCAGCCCTGTTGCCTGGGCCTCTGACCCCGGGCTGGTACTAGTTTCGTATGAATCAGCCCAGTGGTGGCCGCGGAGCCGCCCATGAAAGCTGGTCCGGTGCCCACTAAAGATGCACTAGTGACCGCAGTAACAGCACGGACACGTGCGCAGGCCAAAGCAGCGTGTCTGGCCACGTTCTTAATGCCCTCGGCACACGCCTGGACTGTTAAGCCGAGCCTAACGGGCAGCCCCATTGGCCAGGGGGCAGCTGGTATGGGAACAGGCGGGGCTACGGCTGCCCGTAAGTGTGTGGCTGGACGCAAGTGTGACCACGGGCCGGAGGCCTACGTGCAGTTGGACTGTGTAGCTGTGCCCCCTCTGCCCCTACCTGCCGCCTCCTCATAGCGTAGCAGAACGCGGCCGTCCAGGTCCAGGATGGCTGGCTACACACATAGAAGCAGATTGTGTTTCTTTCAATCAGTACTGAGTATTGTCAGACCACCTTCGGCAGGCCCAACGGCCGCCAAAGTCTGATTGTCCCCAAACCTTGATCGGCCTCCTGTTGGAGGGCCAAGCAACTTGCCTGGCCGTAGCTCAAGATCTGGCCTTTGACCACTGACGAACTTCTATGACCCCTGACCTGCAGCTTTGACCCATTCCCGCGAAACGCGTTGTCTGTCAGAGGCGTGGAGAGCGAGGTGGTAAGCAGCTTTAACACTCATCCGCTCCTCCGCCTAGGCGCTTTCGCAACGAAGGAGGAAGGACTGGCATGGCGATGGGCCACAGAGCGCAACCTCTCCCTTTCCGCCCTCGAGGCGCTCATAGGACCCGGCGATGCTCCCGCGGGTAGAGTGCCACTGCCTGCAGGAAGTGCGGCAGCCGCAGGGAGTGGGCCGCCGCCGCTGGGAGTGCAGCAGCCTGACGAGAGCTCTGCTGCTGAAAGGAGTGGGCAGCGTAACCGCAATACACCGCCACGCATCTGCCGCCCGTCCACCCAGCTGCTTGCTTCATCTAATGAAGACTCGGGCAGGTCCCAGTCAGGGACGAGAGTGCGCGCTGACTTTGCGCTCCTGCGGCCTGCAGAGGTTACTGCTGCCGCAGCTGCAGGAGGTGCCGCAGCCGGAAGAGGTGCCGCAGGAGGTGCTGCAGCCGCCGCAGGAGGTGCCGCAGGGACTGGAACGAGCGAGTGGCTTTTGCAGGTGCAAAGGGTGGCAGCGGTTGGCGAGGCCAAGCAGGTCTCGAAGCTGGTGTGCAAGGACGGTGCGGCGCTGTCGCTGGTCAACCTGTACAACGACCCCACGGACAACGCCTCAAACTCAGCCCCCTCAGCACGCCGCATGATCAGGCAAACGTATACGTACATGAAGATGACGGGCGTTCAATTCGCCTTTCTGACATGCTTCGAGGCTACGTACCTCCTACACCGGCCGGCGGCAGCGCCGGACACGTTGTACGTCTCGGCCCCGTTCCACCACCAGGCCGCAGGCAGCTCCGTCGTCACCACGATCGCGTCTCTAGCCTGGATGCAGCATGAGGCTCTGCGGCTCACATACGGAGAACAGCCATTTAGGCACGCGGCCCCCAACCTCAATGACGCCAGGCCGGAGGGCGACAGCGGGCAGGCGGGCGGCGGCGGGCTGGAGGGCGGCGGCGGGCCGGAGGGCGGCAGGCAGGACGGCGATGGCAGCCTTCCAGACGCGGGCAGCCATGAGAGCTATGGATCGGACCCAGACTATGACGACAAAGAGGAAAAGCCAGACAGGAAGAGGTGAGGGTATCTGACCGTGCCTACGTCCAACTGCAGGGAAAGCCTGTCGTGTTAGTCATTGCTAATCTTCGTCCCTTGCTTTTCTAAACTTGTCCTTGGGCCGCTCTTTGCGGCTGCTTGCTCGCCTGACTTTCCTAACGATCAAGACCATTTCAATGTGGTTTGGATACGGATACATGCCTGGACTTCATCTGTGTGGGGGGAGGGCATCCCCTACCCTAATCAGTATTGATACTTGCTGCTTTCCCATGCTTGTGCCTGCCCCGTCTCACCTGTCGTTCATCTTGTCTCCATATGCAACATCTTTGGACTCAGGAAGCACGCGGACGCCCCACGCGGCAATGAGCCCGTCGATGTCCCACAGCTGCTGTGGAACGTCTTCGGCCCTTTCGATGGCAAGGCGTTGGGCCACGGTTCGACCTCTGTGGTCTTCCCTGTTACCAGCCTTAACAAGGCCGCCGCAGTCAAGCTGCTGCATTGCAGCAACGCTTTTGAGGTTGCGATGCACGAGGCAAGCGTCTACCAGGTGGGCCCCCTGAGGCTCAGCTCTCAAAACGGGTGACAGAAAGTTGGCCGTGCAGCTGCCTTCCAACTGTGAACCAAGGCTTTGAGGCTGTGCCTCTGCATTTGAGCCGCAGACCGTACCAGGAATTCGATGGTGAAGTGCACTTTGACCCCAGCTCCCGAGGTGTTAACTCTTCCACCTAGCTGCACCCAGGTGGTCCTCCAGATCTTTTAAGCCTGCCCACCCAGTTGTTGTCCCTACTGCTCCCCTTCCCCCTACGAAGCTGCATGGAGTTCTGGTCACTGCAGCTTCCACCTCCTCCTGCCCCCTCCACCCCTTCCCTCCTTCTGCCCCCCACCAAACATGCAGCCAAACCAAACTATGGCCATCCCCCCCCAAAGCTCTCTGCGCCCCTTTTTTTTGAACCTGCTGGAGCCCCTACCATGACTTCTTCCTGGCCTCACTCCCCGATATCAAGCCCAATTTCTGCCCAGCTACCCCTTGCATGTCCTCCAGATCTGCCAAACCTGCCCTCACTTGCTATTCCTCCTGTGACCCCTCATGTCCCCTTCCCCCTCCCAAAGCGGCATGGGCTTCTGATCATGATGCTCTCCCCCTTATCCCTGGGGCACTGCCTCCCCCCCCCCCCCCTTCCTGCATGCACCCCCCCACTCAAACCCTAGCATCCCAACTGCTCATGGTGTCCCCCCATCCCCCCCCCCTTTAAAGCTGCATGGGGTTCTGATCTAGGAGCTACCTCTCTCCTCCCTAGGACACTGCTCTCCCTTGAGCAATGGAACTTCCCCCCTCTCCCCAGGAGACCCGAAGCAGGCGTACCTTGATGACAGGCTCCATGCCCGGAATGTTGGACCCTGAGAATCGCACGCTAAGGGCCGTGTTGAAGATCTGCTGCAACATCGCGTCGGATATGGCGCCCGGCCCCAAGTTGCCAACATGCACCTGCAGGGAAAGGATGAGAGGGGCACGGCTGAAGCTTGAAGATTCAAAATCCGGCCACGCCTTCTCATGACCAACAGTGTCATGTGGTGGCTGTCCAGTGTCCATACTTCTGAGAGACACAAAACAGGTCTCCATAAGTGGCCTTTGAGGTTTAGAGGAGTGTCGCCGTAGTCCGCACCTCTCTCTGCGTTTTGCTGGCAGCTGACTTGGCCGACACGGATTGCTGCTGCAGCACCATCTGCCGGGCCCGCAGCTGCTGCTCCTGCCACAGGCGCTGCATCTCAATCGGGTCCACCGCAGAGACGGGCTGCCGCAAGTGAGCAAACGGGTCCGATCCAGTCCCCGGGCCATTCCTCTGGACTCCGATTACACACGCACAGAGGGTCAGATATTTACGTCCACATCATTTTACATCTTGACCTCTTGATCCTCGAGAAGTAATAGCATTTTTTGCTTATTAAGTTCACACCCCTGGTTCACAGAAAGGCATAATCTAGCTGACTAGCGCTAAAACACTGCAAAAACAGGGTCATGTATACATTCACACCAGGCAGTACCGTTGTGTAACAGAATCCATGCTGCATTTGCAGCTTGTACCCAGCACTTACTGCCCTTTCAAGCATATGAGAACGGTCTGCGGTCTGCCGCGCGTGCTCGCACACACCTGCAAGGCGTTAGGAGCAGCAGGTGCAACATCCCCCCTGTCAGACTGCACAATTAGGGGCCTCCAGGCAGCCAGCCAGCCACCAGCCACTGGTTTGATCAGGACCAAGTGATGACCGGCCTCCCACCGATGACCCAAGCAGCAGGGCATGCTGCACCAGGCCGGGGACGTGATGCAGCTGAAGTGCAGCTGAAATAAACAGTTGCGCCTACTGCCGCATGCCCTAACCCCCCTCACTCACCGCCTAACTCAAAACCTAGATAAACTTTGCCATCATTCATCCCCGGAAGAGCAATCAAGTCACCTGTCTAGGCAAGCCGCATGCACCTGCTCCATTATTTTTTAGATTCAGGAACTAAAAAATAGAAAGGCTCAAATCCCGCGGTAGATAGGCATGCGTTCAAAGAGCATCAGGTGCCCGTCGACCAACCTGCGGGTTGGGGAGACTTGCGGCGAGGTTTGTAGTCCTCCGGGCTCCGAGACCTACGTCGCCGGTCCCTGCTGCGACTGCGCCTGGAGCGGTGGGATCGATCTGGGGACCTGCACAACAGAGGTTGGGATGGCTCAGTTTAGGGATCGTAAAAACCCTGGACCCAATTACCATATATTCTAGATGTAGAGTCTGGGCTGGACTCTATATCTAGATCAGTGGGATAGATCAGGAGACCGGCAGAAGGGAGGTTCTTTCCTTTCAGGTATCTTTCCTTTCAGGTATCTTTCCTTTCGGGTATCTTTCCTTTCAGATCTGATGAAGCTCAAAGGACCCAGTCCCAAGATACTTGAAGGATAAGCTGAAAAGCAAGATAAAGTTCAAGGCTCAAGAGCGCATGCACGTGCATGCATGCTCCACTGTTCATTTAGGGTGGTACAGCTACAATTCAGTCAGTGTGGCACGGCCAGCCGCGTGTGCTGATACGCGCGCTAGAGAGGGTCATGGCCTGGAGCAGGAGCATGGCCACTGCCATAGCGGGGACGCCGTTGCCTCGAGAACTACTTGACAAGCTGGAGGCGCAATTCGTGCACACGTGCCGCCTGGTGCAAAACAACCATGTCGTAGGTGGGTTCTTATTGGTATGGATCAGTGGTGTGCACCAGGCCACCTGGCCCAACTAGTAATGCATGATGCCCCAGCCCCCCCCAGCCATAGGTTGTGTCCCAGCTAAATGAGTAAATCATGCGGCCACCCACACGCGGTGAAATCCTCTGTCATGCTAACCTCTTCACCCCCCTCCTGTCTATCCTCCTGCAGATCCCTTGCCGGTTACAGGAATGTACAATGTGGTGGACCCTGGCCACGCCAGCCACACCATCCCCCTGCTGCGATACCGGGGCATTCGAGGCAGCAGCAGCCTTGAGGGCTTCCACCGCTTGCTTGGCGAGCTCCTACAGGGTCGGCATCTGTCCATGCTTGTCGCTTCGCACCTCCTCAGCGAACACTTGGAGCGGGTGCATATCAAGGCTGCCATCAATAACCGGGGACACACTGACTTCGGCTTCTTAACCCATGACGTGCTGCAGAACATTCACTGCCTGTGTGAGCGCCATGGGTGGGTCAGCCCCTTTGCCGCATCCACCTGGCAGCCTCTGCCACCAGGTGCTCAGTCAAACGAGTACTTCGGCATTTTCGCTGCGCTGCGGAAGTATCCTGGCCTGGAGATAGGAGGACTGACCGATCTGGACGGTCTTGCAGCCGCTGCAGATGCTGTGGACCATTTAGATGATGCGACAACGGCAGCAAATCGCCTGCGGCAGGATCAACTTACCGGGCAAGCTCAACAACAACCACGGCGTGATGCTCAGCCCGAAGTGCACCCACTAGCATATTTCTTCCGGGAGGCGGTGCAGAATTTGGCAGGCGTCAGCATCACACGAGCAGGTGTCAGCATCACTCGTGCAGGAGTCTGGAGCTGTTGGCCAGGGTGCGCACCAGCCTGGAGCTGCTGACCCGCTTGCGCACCAGTCTAGAGCTGCTGGCCAGGTTGCGCACCAGCCTGGACCTGTTGGCCAGGTTGCGCACCAGCCTGGAGCTGTTGGCCAGGTTGCGCACCAGCCTGGAGCTGTTGGCCAGGTTGCGCACCAGCCTGGAGCTGTTGGCCAGGTTGCGCACCAGCCTGGAGCTGTTGGCCAGGTTGCGCACCAGCCTGGAGCTGCTGGCCAGGTTGCGCACCAGCCTGGAGCTGTTGGCCAGGTTGCGCACCAGCCTGGAGCTGTTGGACAGGTTGCGCACCAGCCTGGAGCTGTTGGCCAGGTTGCGCACCAGCCTGGAGCTGTTGGCCAGGTTGCGCACCAGCCTGGAGCTGCTGGCCAGGTTGCGCACCAGCCTGGAGCTGTTGGCCAGGTTGCGCACCAGCCTGGAGCTGTTGGCCAGGTTGTCCACCAGCCTGGAGCTGCTGGCCAGGTTGCGCACCAGCCTGGAGCTGCTGGCCAGGGTGCGCACCAGCTTGGAGTCGCTGGCCCGCTTGTGCACTAGCCTGGAGCTGTTGGCCAGGTTGTACACCAGCCTGGAGCTGTTGCCCAGGTTGTGCACCAGCCTGGAGCTGTTGGCCAGGTTGCGCACCAGCCTGGAGCTGCTGGCCAGGTTGTGCACCAGCTTGGAGCTGCTGGTCAGTTTGCACACCAGCCTGGAGCTGCTGGCCAGATTGCGCACCAGCCTGGAGCTGTTGGCCAGGGTGCGCACCAGCTTGGAGCTGCTGGCCAGGTTGCGCACCAGCCTGGAGCTGCTGGCCAGGTTGCGCACCAGCTTGGAGCTGATGGCCAGGTTGTGCACCAGCCTGGAGCTGTTGGCCAGGTTGTGCACCAGCCTGGAGCTGTTGGCCAGGTTGTGCACCAGCCTGGAGCTGTTGGCCAGGTTGTGCACCAGCCTGGAGCTGCTGGCCAGGTTGCGCACCAGCCTGGAGCTGTTGGCCAGGTTGCGCACCAGCCTGGAGCTGTTGGCCAGGTTGCGCACCAGCCTGGAGCTGCTGGCCAGGTTGCGTACCAGCCTGGAGCTGTTGGCCAGGTTGCGCACCAGCCTGGAGCTGTTGGCCAGGTTGTCCACCAGCCTGGAGCTGCTGGCCAGGTTGCGCACCAGCCTGGAGCTGCTGGCCAGGGTGCGCACCAGCTTGGAGTCGCTGGCCCGCTTGTGCACTAGCCTGGAGCTGTTGGCCAGGTTGTACACCAGCCTGGAGCTGTTGCCCAGGTTGTGCACCAGCCTGGAGCTGTTGGCCAGGTTGCTCACCAGCCTGGAGCTGCTGGCCAGGTTGTGCACCAGCTTGGAGCTGCTGGTCAGTTTGCACACCAGCCTGGAGCTGCTGGCCAGATTGCGCACCAGCCTGGAGCTGCTGGCCAGGGTGCGCACCAGCTTGGAGCTGCTGGCCAGGTTGCGCACCAGCCTGGAGCTGCTGGCCAGGTTGCGCACCAGCTTGGAGCTGATGGCCAGGTTGTGCACCAGCCTGGAGCTGTTGGCCAGGTTGTGCACCAGCCTGGAGCTGTTGGCCAGGTTGTGCACCAGCCTGGAGCTGTTGGCCAGGTTGTGCACCAGCCTGGAGCTGCTGGCCAGGTTGCGCACCAGCCTGGAGCTGTTGCCCAGGTTGTCCACCAGCCTGGAGCTGCTGGCCAGGTTGCACACCAGCCTGGAGCTGCTGGCCAGATTGTGCACGAGTCTGGAGCTGTTGGCCAGGTTGCGCACCAGCTTGGAGCTGCTGGTCAGGTTGCACACTAGCCTGGAGCTGCTGGCCAGATTGCGCACCAGCCTGGAGCTGCTGGCCAGGTTGCGCACCAGCTTGGAGCTGCTGGCCAGGTTGCGCACCAGCCTGGAGCTGCTGGCCAGGTTGCGTACCAGCTTGGAGCTGATGGCCAGGTTGCGCACCAGCCTGGAGCTGCTGGCCAGGTTGCGCACCAGCCTGGAGCTGCTGGCCAGATTGTGCACCAGCCTGGAGCTGCTGGCTGAGTGGCTCCCGAACCAGCCAGGAGCTTCAGGCCAGCTTCCGTGCCAGTCTGGAGCTGACGGTCAGCTTCTACAACAACCTTGCAGCGCTAGGGAAGCTCGGCTGTTAAGGTGGGTGGGGTAACCTTTGGCCAAGTCTGAGGGCCTTTTGATTCTTCAAGTTTGCTTTAGCGTCTACATAACCAACATCTGCGGGCACGCTCCTGAGAAGTTCGTCACCCTTTCTCGGCTGGCGCCCCTCTGAAACCTGAACCCTCTAACGTGTTAGAACTCTAACTAAAACGTCTTATCCATCTCACCATGCTTCTTCAGTCCAACTTAGCTTTTTTGTTTGCAGGAAGGAGAGGCTGGTCAACAAGGCAAAGAGAAAGCTGTTCCAGCCTGGGACAGACCAGCCGGGGACACAAGGGGTCCCTTTGGGCAGAGGAGGTTCAAGCACTAGTAAGCAGTGCAACAAGTGTTGGCAGCCCATCAGGGGCGCTCAATCTGTGCACGGCAAAGGTTATGGTGGAGCATGCTCAGGTTTCCAGTGCAAGTTTTGTGGGCAAGAGGCATCAGCAGATCATAACTCCAGAAACCCAGGCTGCACTAGGCCATCATGAAAAGGATGAGTGCATGAGACCCCGGGATTTAGCTGGTTTCAGTCTTCAGTGTGCATGGCAGTGTTGTGGTTTATAAGCTCCTTCTTTCTCAGCTGTGACTCCTCTTCTAGATTCTATGTACCTCTTTTAGTGAGCACCAGACCATACGCAGGTGGCAGCCAGGCTGCCACCATTAGATTGGTGACACCAGAACTTGCCAGGCCTATGGACAGTAGCAGGCCTTGTTGCACCTATCATGTTAGGCCGTGGGACGGGTTGTAGCTGAATTGTACCTGACTACTTTTCAATCATAATGTTGTTTCAGCGTGCCTTGCATGCTGGCCAGCCTACCTTAAATATCGGCATCTAAAATTGTCTTCATCTTCTTGTTCAATGGTCTGTAACGACAACCCTCAACTACATGACGACCTTGCTTATCATTATTGTTTCTCACTTGCCATTGTGATTCATTCAAAGACGTGTGCCCTCTTTCCACCAGAGGGTCTAAGGAATGCAGATGGTCAATTATACTTGTCGCCTTCTACGTACTGTTTCTTTTGTATCAAAAACACTGTTGAGTGTCAGCATGGTGGCATGGCCCCCAAGTCACAACTCATTAATATTACACCAGATTACACTTGGTCAACGTTATTCGTAACCGCCTCGAGCATGCCATGACAAAGCCTGCACTAAGCCAACATGACTATGGCATCTTCTATAAAAGCCAAAGCAAGTAAAGAAAGTGAGAAGAGTTCCGCAAAATAATGAGATTGCTGGCAACCTTCCGGATCCATGTCTGCAAGTCTAGGGGTCGGGGTTTGTAAGGTTCGGACCTGGGGCACCCTCCAAGTCCTAGACCTTCCAAGGGGCTCTGGCGCTGTCTGGCTAGAAGCTTGCTCATATATGAAAGGGCTGAGAGCCTAGTCCAGCTAGACTCTACCCTGGACCCTACCGGCCTACCTTCTCCATGGAGTCCACAATTTCGTTACGGTACTTTGTCCAAAATTCAGACTCTGGCAGAGCTCCTACCACTAAAGGTCGCTGCCGGTATTCACGCCATGGTAGCCTGTGCACTTCAATGCTCATTTACTGTGAACTAGAGCCCCTAAAGGGAATACCAAGTGGTCATGGGGGTCTGGGCTGTGCTCAATGGTCTGAGCAGCTGAACTTGCAGCACCCGGCCCTCCGGAGAAATGGTCCAGCTGGTGGCATCCATAACCAACGGTTGAGAGATCGAACCCGCCACACTATTGTCTTTCTCCCCCTGTCTAGATTGCCGGATTCCATTTTCCTGCACAGGAGGGGGTCCTGGCTACACCATGGTCCTGGCTGTGCATGGTAGCTGGAATTGAGCTCAGTCATTCACTAGTCCCAACCAGCCCCACGCGGCCAAGCGTATCTAGTATATCCAGGGCCTAGCAAGTGCACCATTCTAAACCCGGCCCTCTTACCCGTACTCTGACGGTGGTGTAGCTGAAACACCCTACAAAATAGGCACTAGTGCGCATGGCCTTAATTGGAGGGTGAGGACATTCAGGGTTTACTCCTGTCGAGGAAGTTTGTCCCCCAGAACTGTCCGAAGAACCCTTCACATCCCAAAGGAAATAAAGAGGTCAAGAGATGGGGCCCCCAAATTTGCCTACTCAGGCTGACCACGAGCCCATTGCAACCGTACAAGGTGGGGTAAATCCATTGCACATATTTCACTATTTGATATGCCAAGGTGTCAGTAACGTCCATATTTGATGTGTCAAGGGTACAGCCCAACGAATGCATGGCCCAGGCAAGGCAAACTTCGAGAAATTAGATCACCAATTTGTCCTACCCTTGGAAGCTACGGGCCGAGACGTAAGGAACATCTGTATGGTACCAGACAAGCCTGGTTGTAGGGGACTCCAACCACCCTCAACCCTCTGTTACCAAAAGGGCGGTCTAGGACGAGAGAACATATCATGCTCCATGTCAATGACATAACACCTCTGGGCCCTGCTCAAAAAGGCCGCGTGGGCGTGGAAATATCATGCCCCATGTGTTGTTAAATAGTCCCCCCCCTCCATTTCACAATATGCTCAAGGACTGAAGAAGTTGAATGATTCCATCTTAGCAAGAGTCTGCAGAAAGCCTGAATTGTCAACGGTATCAGTTTTAATTTGGTCACGTTCCTGTTCAGCCGCACTCTGGTGCCAACGCTGCCAAACTGGTCATGTAACTTGTGCAAGTGTGAATTCTGCTGTGCACCAGACTACCAAAGGTGACCACCATTAGGCCTCTAGGTAAGAGCCAGCATTGATCATCATTACACCTCAGCTGGTCAGTACTAAAAACTTATTGCACAACATGTGCGAAAGGATGATATATATGTATGGTGACATGTATGTACGAAGCATTCCAAACTCATCCCTTACTACGCCGGCCCAGGGACAAAAGTGCACACTGGTAGCCCTCAGATATTAAGCAGCTCTTGGGCTGCTGAGTCAAATCCCAAACTTCTTTGCATGGCCCTGTGGGAGAGAGCTATTATCAATCAGCCCTATATATCAACCAATGCAGCGCTTTGTGATGAGAAGCACTGCCACCTCTCTTCTGGCCATGCATGGAAGAGATATGGACGCCATGCGCATGGCGCGTCATTGCCTTTTCCATGCAAGGCCCATGGCCCAGATGCCTCTTTCATGCCTGGCTCTTAGCAGGTCGAAGCAAGCGCTCGTAAAACACAGGTTCCTGGTCAGATCTCAGATCTTGAGAAACTTTTAACCGCGGCGGGGCCACACGCAGCACCTGCGGGGGATATGTTTAGGACGACAAGGGGGACTCAGATGCAAGACATAATTATCTCTCAGCTAAGGCCCAGTACGCCATCCCAGGACTCTCAGCGCGGGCACAAATCCACCTCTCTTGTTCCCCTCGTTCAATTGTGCTAATTTCATACAATTTTGCTCATTCTATCCTCATGGCACGTGAAGCATTGCACCATCTGCTCTAAGACCCTGCTGCTCTCAGATTCCCATCGTTCAGTCAGCATTGAAAAACGACAACCATAAACAGGTTACCTGTGTGCTCCCGACTCCTCCAGGTCATACAGGGCCGGCAACTGAGTGAAGAAGTTCTGTGCAGGGGAAGAAGAAAGAAGATCAGCAAAGAATGAGGGCACCTCATGTGCTGGCACCTCTGCGTGATGCTAGACAGACATGCAATAGATTTAAGCACCCTCTTGATAACCAGTGAGCTGTACCTCAGGAGCTAGAGATGCTGAGGGTCGGCACTATGACATCATAACTCGCTGCTCACCAAGCACCTACAGTGTTGATCTAGAGACCTAGCTCTCCTACAGTCCCACTTGCCTCTGGCGTGCTGCAAGGGTAAGCCGTCCTGATGCAGATCGTTGAGCCATGTGCTGTGTCGCCAGTCAGACCTAGGTTGGTCACCTTGAGGAGGGAGCCCTAAGCAGAGCAACAGGAGGATAGCATGACATGATGTTGGAATGCACACAATCCTCAACAAGGGTTTGGCAGCAGGCCAGGCCAGGGTATGCTAATGTGCATGCATAGGAGAGGCTGGGTTTCATATGAGGTAAGGGAACAGCAGCTGAGAACATGCATTCGACATTTTTCTACTTCCTGCCACCCTGGCCTGACTAGTGACAAGCATGACTCAGGGCTTCTTAGTTAGTAAGGTTCGTAAGTGTGATTGGCTGCTCGCATGCCCTATCAGCTCTTGCTGCTCATGTCATGTGGCTTACCGCAGGGTAGTTCTCCACAGTGACGCCAGTCAACTGCACTCCGTTCAGGGTCACGTTCTTTCCGTACAGGTCCAGACCGGCAGGGCAGGCAGGCTCTGCAGCCGAGGGGGGGGAGCTTGTGATTTATATGTGCTTGGCCAGGCCAGTCATTGTGATTGGAGGGGTGACAGCAACGTATGCAGCACACTTACAAGGTGGACCATTTTAGTGGGCAGCAGAGGATCGTCCGAGATAGAGAGGCCCACAACAAGTAACAGTCAGTCTTTCATTCATGATGTTACTTGCATTGTGTGTCACTTGATCATGTCACAGAGCCTCATGGCACATGGCACAGAGCTCATAGCACAGAGGGCACACGGCACAGAGCTCATGGCATATAGCCTGTGGGCTGTGGTACAGAGCTCATGGCACAGAGGGCACATGTCACAGAGCTCATGTCACAGAGCCTCATGGCACATGTCACAGAGCTTATGGCACAAAGGGCACATGGCACAGAGCCTGAGGCACAGAGGGCACATGAGCCTGTCCTAATGATACTCACGAATTGAAAACTGGATCTTGTGCAGCCTGGCAGCCAGCTTCTTGTAGCAGTCGGTGGGGTTGGGTTTGGGGAAGTTGAGCCCTAGGAACTTTATCTTGAAGCAGATGTCACCGTAACCAGCAAAGTTCTGGAGCAGGGAACAATGGGGTAGGAGGGCAGGGAGAGCGTGAGCTGGACAGGCTTGCATGGGCGCGTGACGCTTTAAAATTTCATGGCTTCATGAGCTTGTGGGTGAATAAAAGGAAGCAGGTGTAGGGCAACTTAAAAAAACATGTTGGTATCTGGTTGTTAGGAACGCAGTGCTGCATGTGCAGAGGGGCGTGAATGTAGATTATGAGGAGGAAGAAAGGGGTAGGTCATCTCTTTTAGAAGAGGAGGATGGTATGCCTAAAATCGTGGCATGCCTTTCCAGTGTACCGCAGCGTATATTTGCAGGGGAACTACAGCGGCAGCATTCTTAGAAGTTCCTCTGCTCACTAAGACTTAAGCGTAACGTCGCCGCTGCCTCATTGTTGACGTGTTTCTGGAGCACATTCTCGGCAGCTGCAGACGAAGCTGCGGATTAGGGCCTCCCCGCGCCTAACTTGCATTCCAATGGACGCGCCCAGCCCATGTCTCGAGCATGTCTTATTACGACAGTGGGCCCTGAGCCCGGAAGGGTCAGAAACTCGTCTCCACCCCTTCGCCACTTCCCTTCCTCACCGTCAGCTGAACCTCGGTGCTGGTCATGTCGAGAACGTAGGGGTTAGAGACGTAGCTGTAGTCGCTGCAGCGACAGTACGGGAAAGACTCCTGCCGTGCGAAAGCGGTGATGCTGCAAGCATCGGATACAGATTTGGGGAGGGTGCAGAGTTGGAGTCAACATCAAACTGGTGCTGACACATGGACATAATGTGCCTCTAGTGGCATTTGCTCATGGCAAAATTGAGATGATTGTCAGACGAGGGGACGGAGCAGCACCACAAACTAAGGCACAATTAGCCTATCTGATTACGTTGCTTACACCTCAGACTCGGGTTCTGGCAGCCAGCCTCACACTCATGAGGACCCAGGAAATATATGCGCATGCATGGCATGCGTGTCTGCCGATGATACACCATGGGTTCACCACGTCAAGGTGAGCATTGTAGCCCAAACCCAGACATATGTGAAAGTATCAGCTCCCAAGCAGTTAACATTGGGTCATGGAAGCAAATGCCGGTATGCGCAGCTGCTTTCACATCTTCTTCATATCCACCAATGCACCCAACTGCCGTATCGAAAGGGTCATGCATGAGTACCCCAGCTCTTCCCTGGCTGAACCAAATTGCTGTGGCACCCTCGGGTCCGGGAGTAAACGTGCGCGTCACCGATTGCAAGCGCAGACTCCATTACAATCAAGCGGAGTGGTGCGGGCGGTTGTAGGCTTCTTGCCGACCTCACCTGTCGCTCTCGACAGCTACAGCTTGGTATGCCAGCGCTGAAACTGCGCAGGAAAGCGCGAGAGAATGCAGGGTGAGAGCGAAACCTCATTCATTAACGTTCTTGTTATTGGAGGCGAGGGCCGAGCGTTCGGGAGAGCACTGACACGACTGCATCGCTTTGAGGGATACACGTCGATGCTGATCAAAGGACCCGCTTACCTGCGAGGACGACCGTCAGGTATGCCATGGACATGTTGAACTTCATAGAATTGTGGATATCAGACTATGTAAATGCGTCGTGGCATGATACTCTGCTGTTTCTATGGGGCTACAAGGACTGGCCGGATGTAGCTGTACGGCATTTCGGGGCATGTCTTTTAAACTGTTAGAGTGGCAACACCAGGCCGTGCGTACATGCAGCTACTGGCATGTCGCGGCCGACGATGCCGAATGCTGTCGCTTGCTGCTTCGACCATGAAACGTCGTTAATGCTGTCCTATTTTGCTAATATCGCCCCATCTCGGTGAGTAGCGCGTCCGCCCGCCAAATTTGGGTGACCAAATGTGTGAACTTGCCGCACACCATGGCCAGTTGCACACTACAGCACAAGCACGCCTGCGGTCCCAGGAACACCATTGTGAGGGGCCACACATCTCCTCAGTCTGACGCGCTCGCAGCCTCGACAGCAGTGCCAACGCTCGACACAAGGTCGCCCCCTTCCCCCTCCCCCTCCCACGGCATCGCAGAGCCTGCAAGCGACGCTCCACATCTATCGCGAAGCTGCATCCTCACAGCTTCCGCAGTACCTCTGTGCATCGACACACACAGCATTTCCTCAATCCAGCGTGCTTCCGTTGGAACCAATCACAACGAACGCGGCTGCAGCCAGCACCACCGACTGCAGGACTGCAAAAGCTTGACGGACTCGAAGGTCGCATCGACCTCGTCCAGACCCACCCAGCGCCAGTGACACAGGGCGCACCTCAAGCCTTCTCACGTCCTCTACTCTCTCCAAACGAGATTACTACTTGTATTTGTGTGTCCACGAACAGCCAGCGACCATCGACTACAGTCGCCCCAGTAGCAGATTTTCGAGTCTCTAGCCACTCGACCCCCCCCCTCGCTCCCATGCGGTATCGGAGTCGCCCGCCCCCAGGTGGCGCCCCCCCGCACCACCTCCCTCTGATGCACCTTACCCTGCTGGTTTCTTCTTTGATGACCTGCCTGCTTCAAAGGCCTTGCTATGCATCACCCGAGACAACGCAGTTTGCACATGCGCCTCAAGAAACAGTCACTGGTGAGTCAGGAGGGGAGCGGATAGCAATGGCGCATGCTAGTGCTACAGTGCTACGTGCCAAGGTGCCACTGTTCTTGCACACTATGTGCAGCAATATCAGGAGGGATGGCAAATACCATCCCGCACTTCTGGCAAGTATATTTCTTCACATGTCCTAAATGGCAGACGTCGCATGTATTTCCAGTAGATTAAAGGTTTGAATGGACTGCAAAACATTCCCAACAGTCCAAGGCCAACAGGTTGCAAAACGAAGGGATACCTTACAGTAAGTTCTGACGGATAGGCAAGTCCGCTGAACCCCTTTGCTGCGTCCAACCCTGCAAGGATTCCGCGCCGGATTTCGTTGCAGGGTTGAGCGCAGCAAAGAGGTTCAGCAACGACGTCTGATTAGGGTGACGTGGTCATGCCTGGTTCAGGCAGCAAACTTACCCTGCCCTCCTCGAGAGCTCCTTTTATCTGGGCCTAGACATGCAGTATGGGACATCAGGGTGAAATATCAGGGTGAAATATCAGGGTGCGGCACCCAGGTCAGGCATTAACCTGCCATGTCCCCCTCAAGGCCCAGCCCACTTTGGGGGCAGCTTGCAGCTGTCGCCTGGACTTGATTTCCCCTTGGTTGAGGCTCTGGCTTTGGAGCATCCGCTAAATCGTAAGCCCTCTTTCTGTCAATCCTTATTATGTCCATCCCTGAAATAATATGCCTCTCGAAACCTCTGACCTCCAATCCTCTTTCGTTTAAATACTGTATATATAAGACCCGGTTGGGCAACTCAAAATCTGGCACAGCACATGGCTGCTGCACTCCTCTGACTGCCCTATGTGCTGCAATTGTTAATATCCCCACAGCTGCAAGTTTTTTTTCTCGAGCACGCTCTTGCCGTGCTACCGTGCTGGTGATACCTGACCTCTTCAAAAACCTGAAACACTCTCCAGGCCTCCTGCAAGTGCTGTACGACAAGTACGAGGACGACAGACAAGAGCTCCGATACCATATGCAGCTGGACGATGGCTCCTCACTTCTTCTCTTCCCCTCCTCAGCTTCAAACGCCAGCAGCAGCAGAAGCTGGCACAGGCTCACTGGAAGCAGACGCGGCGGTGATAGCGTTGGATCAGCGGAAGGCAGCAAGGGAGATGCGGCGCTGTCCTCCGTGGAGGTCGTGCTGTCGCGGCTTCGGAGTGGGCAGAGGGTCACGGCAAGCATTGCCCGCAAGCAAGAGCTGACGGCAGGAGTTCTGGGCGGCGGTGGCGGCAGCGGAGGGCAGCAGCCGTCGCTAGCGGTTCTTCTGGACGTAGCGTTGGATGCTGAAGCCCAACAGGCCACTGATGCTGCTTCAACTGCTGTTTCTGCCATGGGCCTGCCTGGGCCGCTCACCGGGCATGCTGCTGCATTGACAGGGGAGAGGCGTCTGCTTGGAGCTGTCAGCGGCACTTCGGCGGTGTACTCGCCGAAATTCCTTGTGCTTGTCATCGCGGTAGGTAGCAGCGGTGAAATCTGAAGTGAACTTTTACAGGTTTGAACGATAAACTTTGCAGTGAAGTTGTACAGGTTGCTGTGGTTTGGACTGCCTAGGCTTAGGGTTCAGGGTTCAGTCAAATCCTGGATATCTTGGTAGATGGCAGCGGTGTAAATTGCCAGGGATTAGGGCTCAGGTCTCTTTTAAACCCTTAACCTGAATATCTCCCTGGGTTGCGATGTTGTTTGCGGCCTGGGTTTAGGGTTAATGATTCAGTCAAACCCTACATTTCCCAGTTGGCTGTTTTTCTTATGTCACTAGTCACTAACAGGGGGTTATGGTGGGCGTGAAGTGCCAAGGACATGTAATCCCCACCTAGCAAGAGCTCGCTACCAGTACTTCAAAGTATCACCTCTTGACATGTCTTTGACCTGTTTTTTTAACGCTGGCTGCCCCAACTGCAGAACTGCAACGGCGGCTTTTCTACCAGCGTAAGAGGCATCACCAATGTATTCTTCAGCGGATTTATGGGCGTCTCAGGTGCGCCCCTCTGCTTGGACCGGGATGGAAGCTGGGATGGAGGGGCAGTTTAAACATTAAGCCCTGAACCCTTATCCATTCACATACAAGTAGGGATACAAATCGAACATGGGCTTTGAAGGCTCAAGGTTTGTGCTCAAAGCGTTTTTGGGGCACCTGTCCCATGCATCAAATATGATGCCACGCTGGACAGCTCATACAACTTCTCATATCTGTGTCGGAACCTTTTCCCATGTCTGTCGGTTTGAATGTGGTTCAGGGTTTGCCCTCAGTGCAAATGCGGACCCCTTTTATATCTGCCAGTCCATCGAGGCTAAAACAAGATCGGCCGCTGGCCCTCAGCTGCTCCTATTTTTTTTGAATTTGATAGAAGAAATAAACATATTCGTTTGATTGTTAAGAGGCTTAAGTAAAGAGTGACAAGACATGCCCTCTTGTTTCGTTTTGGGGTCGGAGGGGAGTGTTTCGGGGGGGAGTGCTTATTTTGGGAGCTCCAAATGACTACGCCGTTCGTTAAAGACTAAAGACTGCTTTGACCCATTTCTGTCAGCCCACAGCTGCAGCGATCCAACCCTCCTACCTTGTTCACACCTGCAGGTTGGCTCAACGCCTGCTCCAACGGGAAGTTTGCTATGTCTGAGGATGATGTCACCTTCAAATTTGTGAGTGCTCTGGCGGGCTGCATGCCCGTCGCAACATCAAGGTGTTGCAGCAACACCTGTGCATCCACTCAACATGTCATGTTTCTGCAACATCGCCTGCGCGCCAATCGTGCATGTGATGATATGCCTTAGGTCCTAACCCCGCATGTTAACTTCTGATATAACCCTTAACATCAACCCTTGTCCCTGCATGTCCCTGCATGGTACATCCTTAGCCCTCAACCCTCAACCCTCAACCCTCAACCCTCAACCCTCAACTCTGCAGGTGAACGTCTGTGTGGACCTCAATATCGACCCTGTCACCTGCACAGACTACGGCACCGTCAGCGCCGCTGCCATCACCCAGGTGGCTGCGCAGGTGGACATCAACAGCTACAGGTAGGCAGGCACGAGTAAAGGGGGCAGCGAGACCGGATAGAGTAGGCAGGCCAAAAGGGGTGCAATACCACTCTGTGGAATGAATTAGTTGGCTGCATGACTGGAAGGCGCAGGGGGCAGCAGTCCTTTATTGCGGATTTCGCCTGAGCCCTGCCACAGATACTTTCCTGCCACGCTCTCTTCAACATTGTTTCCACCGTGGGATTTTGGATTGTTAACTCCAAACTCTACTTTCACGGTTACCTAGGGAACTCTACACTCCTCTATACTGAATGAAACCTTCAAGTCCGGATTCACAATTGTCAACCCATAAAGCGGATTGAAATCTTGGGGCAAGTACAACAGGAACACAACGTCACAATATTGGTTATTGGTGTGCCACATGTAAGCCCCCCCCCCTGCTCACCCCCTGCTCAACACAGGACACAAGTCCCATGCATCAAACGTGAAGCCCCGCTGGACTGTTAAAACTTCACAAAACTTCACAGCACCTGCTCCTGCTGCTGCTGCTCGCAGGCATATTATCAATATCATGCCTTCCTACCCCAATGGCTGCAATATGGTTGGCTCACAGTCCGGCCCACCCATTGCGCGAGGGGAGACGGGAGGCAAGCAAACCTGGATCAATGGTGCATACTGGCTGCGATTGGATGTGAGTAGGGAATTTTTGCTGGGAGATGAGGAGGGACTTGTTGCGGGAGATGAGGAGTTTTCTTGCAATGAATAAAGAGCTGTTGCGGGGATTAGGAGTATTCTTGCCGTGAATGAGGAGCTGTTGCGGGGGGTAGGAGTTGGCGATGAGTCAGGAGTTTTCTTGCAGTGCATGAGAGAGATGAGGAATTTCCTTGCGATAAATTAGGAGATGTTGCGGGGGATACCGGTGAGGACTTTTGGCGATGAATGAGGAGCTGTTGCGGGATATGGGTTTTCGTGCAATGAATGAGGGGTTTGCTGCGGGGGCTGATTAAATGGTTGTGGGCGATGAGGAGTTTTCTGGAGGATGGAAATATACCAGAGACAGGGAAGCCTAGGTCAACGGTTCCTACTAGCTTTGACTACATGTTTCAGATGTGTAATGTCGCCAGTTTCGAGTTTCCTGACATCTCGTTTCCCTTTCATTCCTTAAAATTGCCTTTTTTACATTTCATTTTTCCTTTGTTCTCCATTCCATTTTCTCTAGCTCTTCGAACATTTCCTTGGGTTTCTAAGCCTCGATAATTTATATCAGAGATGTCCGCACTACAGATTATTTGCAGGGCTTAAGTCTGCGTTGCTGTACGGAGTGTAAAGTACCGGTATCTTAACCATGATATTATTTCTATACCTATCAGAAGTATCTTTGTTGTGAGTGGCACCATTATTGCACCTTAAGTCGACCCCTGCTGCTGCTCCCTCGGATCATATTTTTAGTGACACATTGTTTTTTCTGCTTCGCTCTGTCTGGCCCTTCCGAAAAATACTGTGGATCGTTGCATTTACTTTGTAGCAACAACAAACTATCCATTCGAAAATACTAAGTTTGACCCTCCTGCTGCTGCTGCTCCCCCAGACCTATCTCCTGGAGCTGCTTCACTACTTGCAGTACCGTATCGTAGGTTTATATAACAAGTGCCATACCTACGGTTTTCTAACTTACATAAGTTTACCCCTCCTGCTGCTGCTTCCACCTCAGACCTACGTCCATGAGCTCCTTCACAACTATAACCTGGCTCATGCTTGGCTCGGGCCAACAGAGTACGCGGACATCTCATGTATCATGTGAGTGTCACGGGTCCAGACAGTGTTTTCTTTAGTGATTACCGGACCACCTTTAATGGGCTGTGCTGCGGCCACACCTCGGCTGATTGACACCAATCCTGGACCGGACTCCGGCCGGAGGCCTTGGCAGCAGGGCTGGCCGAGCCAGGGGCTGGTGGCCGTAGGCCACAGGGTATCTGAAATGTGGCGAGAAGTGATGCGGTAACCATTGCAAAAGACACTGGTCACGGAGCATTCAGGGTTAAGTGCTTAGGTTTTTGGGAGGAGGATGCAAAAATACGATCCCTGAACCCTAGTACAGGGTTTGTAAACCACAACATTCATTTAATTGAATGTTCTGGTTCACAAACCCTGTAAGCTTAGAAATTGAAGCCTCTAGAGCTGCCGCCTCCTGCTCCCCAAACCAGAACAATAACCCTAACTTGGAATTGAAGCCTCTGGAACTGCCCATTCCTGCTCCTCAATCCCTTCAGGGGCTATAGCGGACGCGGGGTCAAGTGCCCCAATGCGCCGCATTCCTGGCAGCTGGGCTGGTCCTCCCCGCTCGCTGAGTTCAGGATAGTGGACATGGCGCAGGGGAGCAGCCAGACATATTTCATACCCTCTGCGTTCGGTGATGAGAAGAACATGGTGAGGACGGGGTTTAGAGGAGAGGGAGGGGGAGCGTGGTGTGAGGGGGGTGACTGGGATGAGGGCTCTCAGTATTCAGGATAATGGAGGTGCTGCATGGGAGCAGACAGGTGTACCTTTTGCCCACTGTATTAAGCAACGGGGAGAACAGGGTGAGGATGAACTGTAGGAGAGAGGGAGGATGAAGCCGGTGCGGGCACCATAAGGGGAAATGATGAATATGATGTATGAGGGAGGGAGGTCACTAAGAGAAGGGGAGGGGGTCTAAAAACAGCTGTGCCCAGGGGGGGGGCCTTGGCACGGCCATCTCAAATAACGTCTTTGGTGACATGTGTATTTCTTGTCCGAAGATCAACCCTTGGCTGTTGGGGCTGTCGCATTCATGACTGAAAGGTTTAAATGCGGGCCTTTGAGTGACCGTGAACTTTTTCTCCTAAGCCAAAAATGACAACAACAATGGCTACAGATTCAACAAGGACAACAAGGACAACGACCAATGCTCCACCATCAGCAGTTAAAGATATGTTTGGATCCTAACATTAAAAGGCATGCATAACGTCAACTTCCGCTATCAACTTCCACTTGCAGATTCGAATCCTCACCCCGAAGGGGACCTACTTCGTTAACTATCGGAGAAACGAGGATGTGTATGAGCAGGTGCGTTAAAAGGGTTTAAAGAATGAACCCTTTTCCCAAACCCTGAAGACAAGTAAGGATGTGTACATGGACGTTTGTGTGGCTGAAGCTGAGGCAGATTTGTATCTTTTGGGGCATGGACAGCATTAATTCAGTTTGCATCGGTTTCAGTGTTTATTTTCCGGATGTGAACCCTAGGCCTGGATGGATATGCACAAACAGGTATGCATAGCTGATGCTGAAGGCTGCGGCTGAGGTTGCTCTTTGCTTGTGTGGACATTTACAATGTTGATGGAGTTTTGTTTGTAATCAGGAATTACTGTCCTGGTAAGACCTGAAACCCACATGCAGGGTTACGAGCAGATGTGCATGATGAAAGTAGGAGTGCTACGGCCGAACGGGTGGCTTCCTGAATCCACGCCTCAGGGCGTATCGTTGATTTATTTATGGGAATGCAACCCACGTGTGAACCAAGGTTTGAATCAGGGAGCGGTCAGCTGAATGCTCCGAAGACACAATCCTTAAACCCCAAACCCGAAACCCTAAACCCACAATGCTTGAACCCTGTGCTGCATGCTGCATGCACCCGCACAACATGGCGGGTGTGCGCCGACAAACATGTCATTTTCCTCTTGAAATCGTTGGCATGCATCCATTGCACTCGCTCAATGAAGCTCTCTCTCTCTTCCTGATGCTGCAGGTGCCAGCACCTTACGGCGGCAATGTGCTGGCATACATGTTCAACTATGGGGCCACTGACGCGATGCCCACCTACATCACAGCCACACTGGGCGTGGGAGACAGCTGGACTGGAGACGGCTTCAATGTGAGTGCCAACCGCCACTTAGTAGTGATTGTAGCTGTTAGATCTAGATCCAATAATTGGTTTCAGTGGTGGCTTTTATGTGATTGCCAGCCGCGACTCAGTTGCGGTTGTAGCTGTCTGATCTAGATCCAACGATTTGTATTGGATCTGGATCAATCGTGTCAGAGGTGGCTTGAATGTGAGTGCCAGCCGCGACTCAGTCGTGGTTGCAGCTGTCAGATCTAGATCCAACCATTGGTTTGGAGGCTTACCTCGCACCGGGGACAGCTGTCCTGGCAACAGGTTTCTTGTGAGCACTGATCGTGATAATTGTCATTCTAGCTGCGAGATCTAGGGCTTGACGCGAGCACCAACCGTGGCTCTTGTCAGCCAAGATATTAGGTCATGATCGAAATTTGAAGATGGAGTATCATGCCCCCATCATGTCAAAATTTGAAAATCGAAGTAAAGCATATACCTGATGTGTCAAGTGAAATCCTGAACCCTCTGCCCTATATCCACTGTTGCTCATCCCTACTTCCTGCACTCTTCTACTTCTCCCTTTCCCAGGTCAAGGTGACTGCCCTGGCGGACCAAATGGCCAACCCTAAACCCTTCATATTTCCCCCCAAAACCCTTTCTTCCCCAGATCAAGGTGACTGCCCTGGAGGACCAAATGGCCACCGTCATTGTCTGCCGACACACCGCCATCAGCACTGCTGCCGGCTCCGGAACCTGCGACCCTATCCAGAGCACTGCTGCCCCACCGACCGCGCCGTCCCCACCACCGCCAATCATCCTGAGGGGCACCCTGGCCCAGCTGCCGCCCGTCCTCCACCCTCCCCCGACACCACCTCCCACTCACCCGCTGAGCCCCAGGACACCTCGCATGCCTCAGCCTCCTCGGCCGCCTCAAGCTCCGAGACCACCCCGCCCCCCTCGGCAGCCCATGTTCCCTCAGCCGCCTCTGATGCCCCTCCCTCCGGACTCACCCTTACATCCTTCATCTCCTCACCCACCCAGCCCGAGCCCTCAACCCCCACCACCTCCCCCCCAGCCACCCTCACCTCCCCCCAGCCCACTGCCCCCTACCCCGCCCCCCTCCCCGCCCCCGTTACCTCCTTCTCCGCCCCCACCATCACCGCCGACCCCATTAACACCTCCCCTGCCCCCAAGCCCCCCAATGAGGCCCCCAAGCCCCCCACCCACCCCCCCCTCTCCGCCCCCGTCTCCACCCGCCCCCCCACCCCCCTCTCCTCCTCCACGCCCCCCCCCCTCCTCCACCATCCCCAGGACCACCCTCCCCGCCTCCATACCCTCCCCCATCGCCTCCATTGCCCCCGTCACCTTCCCCATCACCCCCGAGCCCACCTCCCTCCCCCAGTCCTCCCCCTTCCCCACCTCAGCCCTCGCCACCTCCTTCACCTCCCCGACCGTCACCACCACCTCCATCACCTCCCCCATCTCCTCCGCCCCCCCTCCCCCCTCCATCACCTCCCCCGTCTCCTCCACCTCCACTGCCCCCTCCGTCTCCTCCCCCATCTCCTCCCCCACCACGGCCGCCTCCCCTACCCCCGCTT
Source organism: Limnomonas spitsbergensis (assembly GCA_037349105.1). Taxonomy (NCBI): domain Eukaryota; kingdom Viridiplantae; phylum Chlorophyta; class Chlorophyceae; order Chlamydomonadales; genus Limnomonas; species Limnomonas spitsbergensis. The sequence goes on from JAYJMM010000062.1 coordinate 64,381, forward strand.
CCTCCCTCGCCCCCACCTAGCCCTCCCCCCTCTCCCCCTCCCCCCTCCCCCCCACCCTCACCTCCACCCTCACCTCCACCTCCCTCACCCTCGCCCCCACCCCCACGTCCACCTCTGCCTCCCCCCTTACCGTCTCCACCCCCATCCCCGCCCCCGTACCCGAGCCCACCCCCGCTGCCTCCGCTGCCCCCCCCACTTCCCCCCAGTCCTCCACCGTCACCCCCTCGGCCTCCCCCACCACTGCCTCCTTCGCCCTCTCCCCCACTACCCCCGCAACCATCTCCTCCTCCGCCCTCTCCTCCCCTGCCACCGCTGCCACCTCCTCCGCCGCCCTCTCCTCCTCTGCCCCCGATGCCATCTCCTCCGCCGCCATCTCCTCCCCTGCCACCGCTGCCCTCTCCTCCTCCGCCCTCTCCTCCACAGCCCCCGCTGCCCCCTCCTTTGCCGCCCTCCCCCCCACGGCCCCCACGGCCCTCACCTCCTCTACCCTCCCCCCCACAGCCCCCACTGTCCTATCCTCCTCCGCCCTCTCCTCCCCTGCCACCTCTGCCCTATCCTCCTCCGCCCTCTCCTCCCCTGCCACCACTGCCCCCTCCTCCTCCTCCCTCCCCTCCACAGCCCCCGAGGCCATCTCCTCCTCCTCCCTCCCCCCCACATCCCCCACTGCCCTCTCCTCCACCGCCATCTCCTCCCCTTCCCCCGCTGCCCCCTCCTCCTCCGCCCTACCCCCCACGGCCCTCACCTCCTCTGCCCTCCCCCCCACAGCCCCCGCTGCCCTCTCCTCCTCCGCCCTCTCCCCCGCTGCCCCCCTCGCCACCCCCCCCACCCTCCCCGTCTCCATCACCTCCTGAGCCCCTGACTCCTCCCTTACCTCCCAAATCGAATCCTCCCCCAGCAGCATCCGACAGCACCAGCCGGACGCTCCAGTCGCCCCTTAAGGCCCCGGCCCAAATGAAATGAGGGCCGCTTTATAATGCCGTGATCGCCTGAATCCGCACAGCCATCAGACTGTAGCTGGCACCTGTTTGTGGTACAGCCCTGAGAGAGCTGATACTAGACAGCGTGAACCTTGGCTCCGCACTCCCTCGGCAAGACGATTTAAGGAGGTTCTGCGGCAGCTGGGATCAGCCTGCCGCCGCTAGATATCGTAGACCTTGGCTCCTCCTTCTGTCCCTGCTTCTGCATGGCACTATTACTCTTCCCCTCCTGGGAACATTTTATTCTTCTTCTTACTTAGGGTATTCATTCTCCTGGGAGTGGGAGTTTCAGGGTTGAAAGATGTGGCCCTGGCAAGGACACACGGTGTTGGGACAGGTCGAACAACAGAGCTCACACCTCGAGTCGGGGCAGGACCTTTTAGCAGAATTGAGATTGAGCTCTTCTGCGAGACCCAAGCATTAGTGATGGGCCTTTTGTTTCCAAGTGCCTCCCTCGTGTACTGGTGCGTTGCAGTTTTCCCTTCATTTCCAGTTTTGGATGCAGATCTGAAACGGGGAGGACTGACACAAACGGCACACACGCTTTGATCCAGCCTGTTGACTGGTGCGAGCGTCACCTTTGCTCAGGGGGGGCACTCTGGCGCAGCCCTTTGATTTGAACTCCATATTTTTAAACTCCAAGGTTTTGCTGAGGTTCATTCCGAGGTACATTCTGAGGTACAATCCTCACTGCCAGTAGTCCCCCTCGGATCACCCGCCACCTTTATTTATCACAGATGCTAGAGACACGTATCTGACGTCCGGACATTGTCCTTCTAGAGGCTTCCTTCAGATTGCTTCCCCTATTTGTTTTCATTTTAATAGCCCATGCCCCGCATGCGCAAGCTTTGTTGATGTGCTGGATGTGCATGTGCGACCTTGCTGGCCATGAAGTGTCGGTCATAAATAAATACTAACCGGTAGTGCTGTACGGTACGTTGTAATCATTTGCAAGCGTGACACAATAGCCCAGCCTCGTCCATGAGCCCTCTCAAAGAATGGACTTGGGTGCCTCAAGCCCATCCTTTTTTCCGGTGCCCCCTGGTCGGTTGCTGCTCATACCGGTTTACGGGCACCCGTCCCATGCATCAAATGCGATGTTCCGTCGGACGGGAACATGTTCACGGTGCATGTGCGTGAATGTGGCGGCAAGTTGGCAACAATACCAGGCGAAAAACTTCACTGCTCTATGATAATGGCATCCACCGAGAAGCCTCATATTTACGAGGAGGCCTTGTTGTTGTTACAATGCAGCAATTCACAGACTTTTTCAAAGGGCCAGGCAGAGCGAACCGGGGGGGGAACAGCGACAAGCCTAGTCATCATTGTTTAGGGTGGATGTGCACCAGAATACCTTTGGGAGGCTGACAGGCGGTCACCACTAGGCAAGATAATGGAGTGCATGGCGGTGAAGTTGTGAAGTTTTTACTGTCCAACAAAGCATCACACTTGATGCATAGGACATGTGCCCGTAAACCCGGTACATACACTTGATACACTAGGACAGAAAGCGAAAACCAGTGAACACCCTGGGCAAGCAACTAGTAGCACACAACCACGACAGTGGCGTGGGAATGAACCCCATAGTGCAGAAGATAAGCTCCAGCCATAAAACATGACGTGGGTAAAAGAGTTCGATTGATGACCGCCTAGAGAATTAGGGGGGAGACAGGAAATTTGGCGAAGTTTTGAGATTATTCTTTCTTTCTTCATACACTGAAAGATAAAAGAACCAACTTTCTTCCAGAATACATATGCAGAATCCGCTGCATTTAGTTTGCCCCACACTCCATTTGCGTACCGTTTCATGGCCTCATCCTCGTCCTCTAGGAAATTATGGAAAGTAAGGTTAAACTGAAAACGAAGGTCTGTATAGAACGGGCAGTAAATCATGTGAAGCTCATCCTCCCGACATTTAAGATTGCAACATCTACAAATCCTCTCGCTACGAGGCACACTAGGTTTCTCAAAGCGCCCCGTCTCAACATTCAGCCAATGCGACCCCATCTGATACCGGGCTTCGACGAAAATAATAGTAGGCTTACTCAAATTGTACCAGAAAGTCTCCTTCACATCACGCTTAATTTGGAACCACATAAAGAACGTAAACAATTTGAACCTTGAGCGTTCTGAGTCGCACGTACCGTACTGTTAGGAGTAGCACGTACCGTACTGTCAGGGCCGTACGTGGCATATCCCTGGAAATTTTGGACAGCGACTGATCCCTAGCTGAATTCACAATGACCTCACTATGCAAAGAGGTATTGGCTGAAGCAGTCAATAAATCAATACCCAGAGTCATCAATATCGTAGACAGAAAACCAGCCCAACAAAGTGAAGTGAAGATGCAAGGGCAACTAAGCCTAGGCTCATTGCGATGAGCTTCGAGGAGCTCCGCCGTTGCTTGGCTCCTAGATAATGAGCGCCGTTACCCAGAGGACATGTCTGTCTTCATAGACGATCCTGAAATCAAGGAGTTCATCATGAACTACATCGAGTCTCACATGACGTTCGAACATGACGAGTTTGTGACGGCACTGAACGCACCTCGCCCGAGACGAAGTTGGTCAGTGCCGACACAAACTCATGTTCGAACATCATGTGAGACTCGATGTAGTTCATGACGAACTCCTTGATTTCAGGATCGTCTATGAAGACAGACATGTCCTCTGGGTAACTGTGCTCGTTATCTAGGAGCCAACGGCGGAGTTCCGCGAAGCTCATCGCAACGAGCCTAAGCTTGCCCTTGCACTGGAGGAAGAACTGCTTCATTCCCCATGCGACCTGGAGCGGGCAAGGCTGGGGGACGACGACGATAGTTAGTCTCGCGTCGGACAGGTGCCTGCTGGAATTTGAACAGGAACTGGAACTCGATTTCTAGGACGCATGCATAGCAGGTTATCGTCATCTGCGATTACGATCGGACTGGTGCGATACATGACAGGATTCACGACAGGAACTACGACAGGAATTGAGGTTGGGTCTAGAATTTCAAACAGCGACTGCAGCAATTGCAAGTCACCTTGCTTCAGTCGCCTCTCGAGTTCCCGGTACATTTCTCGAGAGAACTGGGGAGGGGGCGAGACGGCTTGGGCTGGTAGCGGGTGGGAGCTGCACCCAGCGACGCATGGTGTCAAAATGACCTGGGGCGTGACCACCGCTGCGTACGAAGGCACAGGAGGTACCGGTACGTTCTCGATGCCACAGCGATGGGCTGCAGTGCTGATATTGGGGCAGCAACCGCAACATGTGCAACAGCTGGAATTGGGGCTGGTGCTGGAATTGGTGCCGGTGCTGGAACTGGTGCTGCAGCGACCATGTCGGGAGTGACAGTGGCGGGAAGCTGAGCGGGAACTGGGTTGACGTTAAGGTTCGTCACTGCACGATTGGGTTTAGCTCGTTTAGCGAACATTTAAATTGTGAACAAATGCGAAGGTTCTGCAACGAGGCAGCTTATGACTGGTCAAGGACTGGAGGTAGGGTACGGAATTCAAACCGTCGGAGTCGAACAACTCAGGTTACGACACTTGTCAGCGCGACAAAGTGCGTGCCTGTGGCTCGGTACAAGGGCTGGAAATCCGTCGGCTACGCCAAGCTTGTCAGCCCAATAATAAATATTGTCGTTTTGCTCTGGGGTTGGCCCTGATTTGGACACAGGACTGGGGTCACCTCGGGAACACGAAGAATGCAACTCTGGCAGTCTAACTTGAAGGGACGCGACTGCCCAGCACGCGCGCGTGTCTCAAAACTCTTTCGAGCCGACAGCAGGGTTCTGGCAAGGAGCGAAGCGACATGATTGGACCGATTGAGCTCTGGAACCACTGAAGAGGTCCTAGGGACCCTGGGGGGGACAAAACTCTTATATATAGACATGGACTCACTGGTAGCGGAGAGTTAGAGGGAGTTCCGAGCGCGACGTTGAGGGTAGACGAGTAGTCGAAGGGTTGGCTGAGGGGGTACTAGGTGCTCTAGGTGCTCACGAGAGGAGACTTCTGGAGATTTGATAGTGGGACAGTCAGGTATTGAGCCTGATGGATTGATCTCGTCTGAGACTTCCCGATAACTAGTAGCAGCGCTCGCTCATAAGGGAGGTGCAGGGTCTAACCTGTGAGGATTCTGGTCTGGGCTTGCCAGGCGACCCTGCAGCTTTCGTATCGGTGCGTATACGCCGATAACGTAAGCTAGGTTGCGTTAGCGCTGGTAATTCTGGGTTACTGGTTGGAAGACCATTACATAAGTGCCAGCCTTCACCAAATCACAACTTTCCTGCATAGCCATTTTCACAAGGTCATCGTCAGGCCTCAGATTAATAATTATATTCCAGAAACTCAGGGTCTGCTGAAAAAGACTTAAGATAAGGGGTTCACGGTGCAGTTCACTCATGAGAACATACTCGGCCACAGACTTGCGAAGACCCAGACACCACCTAAGAAAACCTTGTGAATTACCTCCAAATCTCTAGAGAAACCAGTATCTGTCAAGCCGACTCATTTCGCAAGGAGACCTGGTCCCCATATTTCACACCCATAAAACAGAATAGGCTTCACCAAAGAGTCAAACATATGACATTTAATGTGAACATTGTGTATGTCAAGCTCATGACATCTCCGGACCATGGCATACAAAGCTGCCCTCCCCTTGTTGACACAACGTCTACCTGCTCCCTTCATACCCTCTGCCTCATCAAATAACATACCCAAGTAGAAGAAAAAGGGCTTAATATCAAGAACGCTTCCGTCATAAGACAGCGAAGCCAAATGACGGCAATATTTCTGGTTAAAAACAACTGCTTCAGATTTTTTTTATTGACTGTCAAGGCATTGTGGCGACAAAAAATATGGAGAGCATCAAGAAGTTTTTGCAGATCATCCGGCGATTCAGCGAATAACACCAGATCATCAGCATAAAGTAAAACTCTGACCAAAGCATGTGAAAGGCAGGCGCCAATATCAGGGCACTCACTTGCGACAAACTTCTCGAAACGGCCGATAAACAGGCCAAACAATAGAGGGGGCACTCAGCGGGTCTCCTTGTTTAACATTCATAAAGGAGGAGAAACTATCTCCCTGTTTACCACCAACCCATACACGGATTTTTACATTCTGATACATCTCCTTCAAACTTTCTAAAATCCGGCCGTGCACGCCCATGCTCTGTAAACTCCGCCACAGTAAATCTATGTCAATGCAGTCATTCCTAAAATCAATGAAAGCAGCAAAAAACGTTTTTTTCTCCCTATGGTATTTTTCAATAATGTGGTTTGGCTAAATTGCTTTCGCGTCAGGTTGGACGTACGTGTTGCCAAGCTTTCGTGACCGCATGGACATGCTGCCCAACTCGCGCACCAGCCTGGTACTGCTGGCCAGCTTGCTTGCACGCCAGCCTAGACATGTCGCCAAGCTAACGCGCCAGCATGGAATTGCATTTTCCTTGCATTCCTCCTGGCTGTGCAGCATTTTCTCAGGACGTGCGGCATTCTTTCAGGTTGTGCGGCATTCCTCGCTCCCGGCTATGAGACATTTTCAAAAGCTGTGTGGCATCCTTAAGGTTGTGCAGCTTTCCTCCTGGCTGTGCGGCATTTTTTCAGGCCGTGCGGCATTCCTTCAGGTTGTGCAGCATCCCTCCCGGCTGTGAGGCTTTTTCTCAGGCTGTGCGGTATTTCTTCAGGTTGTGCAGCAGTCCTCCCGGCTGTGAAGCATTTATCAGGCTGTGAGGCATTCCTTCAGGTTGTGCGGCATTCCTCCTTGCTGTGAGGCATTTTCTAAGGCGGTGAGGCAATCCTTCAAGTTGTGCGGCATTCCTCCCGGCTGTCAGCAAGTTTCTCAGGCTGTAAGGCATTCCTTCAGGTTGTGCGGCATTCCTCCCGGCTGTGCGGCATTTTCTCAGGCTGTGAGGCATTCCTCCAGGTTGTGCGGCATTCCTCCCGGCCGAGACCCTAGACCGTGGGCCCTAGACCATGGACCCTAAACTGTTTGCCCTAGACCCTGGACCGTAAGCCCTGGATCCTGGCCCGAGGACCGAGACCCTAGACCATGGGCCCTAGACCATGGACCCTAAACTGTTTGCCCTAGACCCTGGACCCTAAGCCCTGGATCCTGGCCCGAGGGGATCGGGCCAGGATCCAGGGCTTACGGTCCAGGGTTAGGGGCCAACAGTTTAGGGTCCATGGTCTAGGGCCCACGGACTAGGGTCTCGGTCCTCGGGCCAGGATCCAGGGCTTAGGGTCCAGGGTCTAGGGCAAACAGTTTAGGGTCCATGGTCTAGGTCCCACGGTCTAGGGTCTCGGTCCTCGGGCCAGGATCCAGGGCTAAGGGTCCAGGGTCTAGGGCCAACAGTTTAGGGTCCAGGGCCCATGGTCTAGGGTCTCGGTCCTCGGGCCAGGATCCAGGGCTTAGGGTCCAGGGTCTAGGGCAAACAGTTTAGGGTCCATGGTCTAGGGCCCACGGTCTAGGGTCTCGGTCCTCGGGCCAGGATCCAGGGCTTAGGGTCCAGGGTCTAGGGCCAACAGTTTAGGGCCCACCGTCTAGGGTCTCGGTCCTCGGGCCAGGATCCAGGGTTTAGGGTCCAGGGTTAGGGGCCAACAGTTTAGGGTCCATGGTCTAGGGCCCACGGTCTAGGGTCTCGGTCCTCGGGCCAGGATCCAGGGCTTAGGGTCCAGGGTCTAGGGCAAACAGTTTAGGGTCCATGGTCTAGGGCCCATGGTCTAGGGTCTCGGTCCTCGGGCCAGGATCCAGGGCTTACGGTCCAGGGTCTAGGGCAAACAGTTTAGGGTCCATGGTCTAGGGCCCACGGTCTAGGGTCTTGGTCCTCGGACCAGGATCCAGGGCTTCGGGTCCAGGGTCTAGGGCAAACAGTTTAGGGTCCATGGTCTAGGGCCCACGGTCTAGGGTCTCGGTCCTCGGGCCAGGATCCAGGGCTAAGGGTCCAGTGTCTAGGGCCAACAGTTTAGGGTCCAGGGCCCATGGTCTAGGGTCTCGGTCCTCGGGCCAGGATCCAGGGCTTAGGGTCCAGGGTCTAGGGCAAACAGTTTAGGGTCCATGGTCTAGGGCCCACGGTCTAGGGTCTCGGTCCTCGGGCCAGGATCCAGGGCTTAGGGTCCAGGGTCTAGGGCAAACGGTTAGGGTCCATGGTCTAGGGCCCACGGTCTAGGGTCTCGGTCCTCGGGCCAGGATCCAGGGCTTAGGGTCCAGGGTCTAGGGCCAACAGTTTAGGGCCCACCGTCTAGGGTCTCGGTCCTCGGGCCAGGATCCAGGGTTTAGGGTCCAGGGTTAGGGGCCAACAGTTTAGGGTCCATGGTCTAGGGCCCACGGTCTAGGGTCTCGGTCCTCGGGCCAGGATCCAGGGCTTAGGGTCCAGGGTCTAGGGCCAACAGTTTAGGGCCCACCGTCTAGGGTCTCGGTCCTCGGGCCAGGATCCAGGGTTTAGGGTCCAGGGTTAGGGGCCAACAGTTTAGGGTCCATGGTCTAGGGCCCACGGTCTAGGGTCTCGGTCCTCGGGCCAGGATCCAGGGCTTAGGGTCCAGGGTCTAGGGCAAACAGTTTAGGGTCCATGGTCTAGGGCCCATGGTCTAGGGTCTCGGTCCTCGGGCCAGGATCCAGGGCTTACGGTCCAGGGTCTAGGGCAAACAGTTTAGGGTCCATGGTCTAGGGCCCACGGTCTAGGGTCTTGGTCCTCGGACCAGGATCCAGGGCTTCGGGTCCAGGGTCTAGGGCAAACAGTTTAGGGTCCATGGTCTAGGGCCCACGGTCTAGGGTCTCGGTCCTCGGGCCAGGATCCAGGGCTTAGGGTCCAGGGTCTAGGGCAAACGGTTAGGGTCCATGGTCTAGGGCCCACGGTCTAGGGTCTCGGTCCTCGGGCCAGGATCCAGGGCTTAGGGTCCAGGGTCTAGGGCCAACAGTTTAGGGCCCACCGTCTAGGGTCTCGGTCCTCGGGCCAGGATCCAGGGCTTAGGGTCCAGGGTTAGGGGCCAACAGTTTAGGGTCCATGGTCTAGGGCCCACGGTCTAGGGTCTCGGTCCTCGGGCCAGGATCCAGGGCTTAGGGTCCAGGGTCTAGGGCAAACAGTTTAGGGTCCATGGTCTAGAGCGCATGGTCTAGGGTCTCGGTCCTCGGGCCAGGATCCAGGGCTTAGGGTCCAGGGTTAGGGGCCAACAGTTTAGGGCCCACGGTCTAGGGTCTCGGTCCTCGGGCCAGGATCCAGGGTTTAGGGTCCAGGGTTAGGGGCTAACAGTTTAGGGTCCATGGTCTAGGGCCCACGGTCTAGGGTCTCGGTCCTCGGGCCAGGATCCAGGGCTTAGGGTCCAGGGTCTAGGGCAAACAGTTTAGGGTCCATGGTCTAGGGCCCATGGTCTAGGGTCTCGGTCCTCGGGCCAGGATCCAGGGCTTAGGGTCCAGGGTCTAGGGCAAACGGTTAGGGTCCATGGTCTAGGGCCCACGGTCTAGGGTCTCGGTCCTCGGGCCAGGATCCAGGGCTTACGGTCCAGGGTCTAGGGCAAACGGTTAGGGTCCATGGTCTAGGGCCCACGGTCTAGGGTCTCGGTCCTCGGGCCAGGATCCAGGATCCAGGGCTTAGGGTCCAGGGTTAGGGGCCAACAGTTTAGGGCCCACGGTCTAGGGTCTCGGTCCTCGGGCCAGGATCAAGGGTTTAGGGTCCAGGGTTAGGGGCTAACAGTTTAGGGTCCATGGTCTAGGGCCCACGGTCTAGGGTCTCGGTCCTCGGGCCAGGATCCAGGGCTTAGGGTCCAGGGTCTAGGGCAAACAGTTTAGGGTCCATGGTCTAGGGCCCATGGTCTAGGGTCTCGGTCCTCGGGCCAGGATCCAGGGCTTACGGTCCAGGGGTCTAGGGCCAACAGTTTAGGGTCCATGGTCTAGGGCCCACGGTCTAGGGTCTCGGTCCTCGGGCCAGGATCCAGGGCTTAGGGTCCAGGGTCTAGGGCAAAAAGTTAGGGTCCATGGTCTAGGGCCCACGGTCTAGGGTCTCGGTCCTCGGGCCAGGATCCAGGGCTTAGGGTCCAGGGTTAGGGGCCAACAGTTTAGGGCCCACGGTCTAGGGTCTCGGTCCTCGGGCCAGGATCCAGGGTTTAGGGTCCAGGGTTAGGGGCCAACAGTTTAGGGTCCATGGTCTAGGGCCCACGGTCTAGGGTCTCGGTCCTCGGGCCAGGATGCAGGGCTTACGGTCCAGGGTCTAGGGCCAACAGTTTAGGGTCCATGGTCTAGGGCCCACGGTCTAGGGTCTCGGTCCTCGGGCCAGGATCCAGGGCTTAGGGTCCAGGGTCTAGGGCAAACAGTTTAGGGTCTATGGTCTAGGGCCCATGGTCTAGGGTCTCGGTCCTCGGGCCAGGATCCAGGGCTTACAGTCCAGGGTCTAGGGCAAACAGTTTAGGGTCCATGGTCTAGGGCCCACGGTCTAGGGTCTCGGTCCTCGGGCCAGGATCCAGGGCTTCGGGTCCAGGGTCTAGGGCAAACAGTTTAGGGTCCATGGTCTAGGGCCCACGGTCTAGGGTCTTGGTCCTCGGGCCAGGATCTAGGGCTTAGGGTCCAGGTTCTAGGGCAAACAGTTAGGGTCCATGGTCTAGGGCCCACGGTCTAGGGTCTCGGTCCTCGGGCCAGGATCCAGGGCTTAGGGTCCAGGGTCTAGTGCAAACAGTATAGGGTCAATGGTCTCGGGCCCACGGTCTACGGTCTCGGTTCCCAAGCACACTCTGACCTCTTCTGCAACCCGTCCCCCCTCCTCCCACCGCACTCTGACCTCCTCCGCCACCAGCCCCCCCTCCACCCAGCGCACTCTGACCTCCACCGCAACCATTCCCTCCTTCCATCAGCGCAATCCGACCTCATCCGCCACCAGTCCCCCTCCACCCAGCGCACTCTGACCTCCTCCGCCACCATTCCACCCTTCCACCAGCGCAATCTGACCTCCTCCGCCACCATTCCCCCCTTCCCCTAGCGCACTCTGACCTCCTCTGCCACCATTCCCCCCTTCCACCAGCGCACTCTGACCTCCTCCGCCACTTTCCCCTCTCCCACCAGGGCAATCTGACCTCCTCCGCCACCATTCCCCCCTTCCCCTAGCGCAATCTGACCTCCTTCGCCACCAGTCCCCCTCCATCCAGCGCACTCTGACCTCCTCCGCCACCATTCCCCCCTTCCCCTAGCGCACTCTGACCTCCTCCGCCACCATTCCCCCCTTCCACCAGCGCAATCTGACCTCCTCCGCCACCAGTCCCCCTCCACCCAGCACACTATGACCTCCTGCCTCCGCCACCAGTCCCCCTCCACCCAGCGCACTCTGACCTCCTCTGTCATTATTCCCCCCTCCACCCAGCGCACTCTGACCTCCTCCGTCACCATTCCCCCCTTCCACCAGCGCAATCTGACCTCCTCCGCCACCTGTCCCCCCTTCCCCTAGCGCAATCTGACCTCCTCTGGTGCCACATGCCCACCCCCACTCAGCGCACTCTGACCTCCTCCGCCACCATTCCCCCCTTCCACCAGCGCAATCTGACCTCCTCCGCCACCAGTCCCCCTCCACCCAGCGCACTATGACCTCCTCTGCCACCAGTCCCCCTCCACCAGAGCAATCTGACCTCCTCTAGTGTCACCAGTCCCCCCTCCACCCAGCGCACTCTGACCTCCTCCGTCACCATCCCCTCCTTCCACCAGCGCAATCTGACCTCCTCCGCCACCAATCCCCCCTACCCCTAGCGCACTCTGACCTCCTCCGCCACCAGTTCCTCCTTCCACCAGCGCACTTTGACCTCCTTTGCCACTAGCCCCCCCTCCCCCAGCGCACTCTGACCTCCTCCGCCACCAGAACCCCCTCCATCCAGCGCACTCTGACCTCCTCCGCCACCATTCCCCCCTTCCACCAGCGCAACCTGACCTCCTCCGCCACCAGTCCCCCTCCACCAGCGCACTTTGACCTCCTCCACCACCAGTTCCCCCTTCCACCAGCGCAATCTGACCTCCTCTGCCATCAGTCCCCCCTTCCATCCAGCCGATCTGACCTCCTCCACCACCAGTTCCCCCTTCCACCAGCGCAATCTGACCTCCTCTGCCATCGGTCCCCCCTTCCACCCAGTGCACTCTGACCACTCCGCCACCATTCCCCCCTTCCACCCAGTGCACTCTGACCTCCTCCGCCACCAGTCCTCCTCCACCCAGCGCACTTTGATTCCTCCGGCACCATTACCCGCTTCCACCAGTGAATCTTACCTCCTCCGCCACCCGTCCCTCGTCCCCCCAGCGCACTCTGACCTCCTTGACCACCAGTCCACCCTCCACCCAGGGCACTCTGTCCTCCACCGCGACCATTCCCCCCTTCCATCAGCGCAATCTGACCTCCTAGACATGACGTGAAGGACTAGAGAGTGAACGCTGGCTGTAATAAGCTGCGGTGATGCGGTCGGCCCATGGGTTGTTAATTCAGTACACCGGGTTGAACATGTAAGATGTATGCAACATGGTGCACAGTAGCTTGGGCAAGTTGACAGCAAGCCTAAACCGGAAGTGAAGGAATAGAGTGAGCGCTATTTGAGGAGCTTGTTTTGGAACGTGCTTCTGCTGAATAATTGGCTCCTTGGCATGGGGCAGTGTTTTGGCTTGGGTGCGGCTCCTTTTTGATTGTGTATGAAGCCTAGGCTGGCGATGTTATGTTTTGATACCGTGGCTTTTGCTAACATTTATATTACAATAGCATTGGGCTTTGTCTCATTTGCACGCGGCTTATACGAGGAACACATACTTATGAAACGGGCAGGGATACTTTGGCTGCCTTTTCCTTTTTGGTGAGTATTTTCTTTCTCCTTCGTGCATTCACCTTTTACCTTCAATTCCCTTTTATTTTCTCCTAACGAGACAGCTGGGCGCCCACGCGGCCGAGCCTTCTTGAGCAGGGCCCAGAGGTGTTATGTCAGTTGTGTCATTGATTCATGCATTGCCGCTACCGGTAACTTACACATGCAAAGGCCCTCCGGTAAAATTTGCCTTTATGTCATCCTGCCCGGTTTAACATATTGTGTGACAATGTCTGGGGGGAAAAAAATCTACCACGTTGTCCACAAATGCCAGGGGATCCCACCCAAGCCTGCCCCGGTACAACTATAAAACGTCTCTAGCACCGTTGGGAGGACAGCTCCCACCTCTACAAGTTGATCCTGTACGCTGGGGCATTGAAAACAAGCGTGCAACGTGTCCTCTACATGGCCGTCTCCCTAGCCCAACATCACAGGCAGCACCGTCTGTAACGCTGCTGGCCACTGCGCCGTTCTCTAGTGTCAGCCGTCTTGACGGCACCAATCCGCAACCTTTTGTTCGTGCACACGCAAGCACAATCCTTTCGGCTGGTGCGCCTGGCTTGCGCCAGCATAGCGCCCTCTGTAGACTGAAAACAGGTGCGGTAGGCAGCTTCAGAGCTGTGTTCAGTAGCAGGATCTTGGGTTCCTCTCTGCCAACTGCATCCAATTGTGCCCGCTCGTATGATGCATGAACTCGCTAGCGCTAGCACCACTCTGACAGGCAGTAGGCTAGTTGCTGTCTGACGCAATTTGGGATTGGCTGATCCCAACTCTAGCCCCAGCAAGGCACCTAGCAAATCACTGCACCAATTGCGCCCTTCAGAGCCCTGTCTGACAGTGAGCTGCATGTCGGCCGCTATGAGTGTGCTGTGTTGCTGGTGCAACCGCCGCGTTGTAGAAGCAAAGTACATTACTTCGCTGTATTGGCTAGATCTGCAGGTCCCTCGGGACCCCCCTACTGGCAGCGGACTAAGCGGACGGTGGTAGCCTTGCTGCCGGGCGCAGATGTTGGAGGAAGCTGGACTGCATCTTGCTCCTGAGGCAATGCCGCGGCCTAAGGTGATCGGTGGCCCTCACAACATCACCGTAGTTGGCCGCAGGCGCTGCATAGACAGACGCCAACCGGATGCGTGTAGGCTGATGATGCCTGAGGTGCACCTTGGCGGCCCTACGGCGGACACAGTGCAATGCGGTGTCGAAAGGCACCTCTCCACCTTGCATGGCCTTCCTCATGCTGCCGCTCGCGTGCTGAATGATGCCCAAGAACTTGAAATCTTGGACACGCTTCAGCATGTGTGTATTATATCTAGCAACATGTATAGCGTGGGTGAATTCTGATTGGCTACTTGTCACTCCCATGGTGTTACCAACAAATATCCAGTAAGTGTGGTAGCCGAGGCTTCTGATTGGCTGCCTCCCCAAATACGCACAAATCCGTACAAGACCCTCGACAATACCCGATGAGCATCGAACTGCTTTCAGTAAAACCCGCAGACTGCCCACTAGTAACCCATGCATACTGCCTACCGGCAGGTACGAACACATGTGCACAATTATTTGTGTGCTACGGTTTGTAGGATACCTACAAAGGGAAACTCCTACAAGCTGTAGGACTCCTACAGCCCATAGCAGTGCTACACTGCTCTCATCTTTGTAGCAATGCAATACTAAAATATGCTACAGTGTAGGAGTGCTACTAGCACTCCTACAAATCGGGACTAGTGCTACAAGGGGGGGTAGAATTCACAGTGGATGCCTCAGTCTCCGCAATCCTTCGCATGCAATCACACCATTGCATGAACAGACATTTATCGAGGCAGATACCAAGCATATGTCACCATGGTGTGCATTCAAAGCCGGTCTATCTTATGTCAGTGAATGGTGTACAATGCGTATCGAGTGGCCATGCCTAGAGCGGTTGAGGGAACCAACCGGGATGCCTCAGTCTCCCGTAATCCTTCACATGCAATCACACCATTGCATGAACATACATTTACTGAAGCAGGTACCAATCATATGTCACTATAGCGCGCTTCTAAAAGCCGGCCTATGAATGTTATTTCAGTGATCGGGCCAGGATCCAGGGCTTACGGTCCAGGGTTAGGGGCCAACAGTTTAGGGTCCATGGTCTAGGGCCCACGGACTAGGGTCTCGGTCCTCGGGCCAGGATCCAGGGCTTAGGGTCCAGGGTCTAGGGCAAACAGTTTAGGGTCCATGGTCTAGGTCCCACGGTCTAGGGTCTCGGTCCTCGGGCCAGGATCCAGGGCTAAGGGTCCAGGGTCTAGGGCCAACAGTTTAGGGTCCAGGGCCCATGGTCTAGGGTCTCGGTCCTCGGGCCAGGATCCAGGGCTTAGGGTCCAGGGTCTAGGGCAAACAGTTTAGGGTCCATGGTCTAGGGCCCACGGTCTAGGGTCTCGGTCCTCGGGCCAGGATCCAGGGCTTAGGGTCCAGGGTCTAGGGCCAACAGTTTAGGGCCCACCGTCTAGGGTCTCGGTCCTCGGGCCAGGATCCAGGGTTTAGGGTCCAGGGTTAGGGGCCAACAGTTTAGGGTCCATGGTCTAGGGCCCACGGTCTAGGGTCTCGGTCCTCGGGCCAGGATCCAGGGCTTAGGGTCCAGGGTCTAGGGCAAACAGTTTAGGGTCCATGGTCTAGGGCCCATGGTCTAGGGTCTCGGTCCTCGGGCCAGGATCCAGGGCTTACGGTCCAGGGTCTAGGGCAAACAGTTTAGGGTCCATGGTCTAGGGCCCACGGTCTAGGGTCTTGGTCCTCGGACCAGGATCCAGGGCTTCGGGTCCAGGGTCTAGGGCAAACAGTTTAGGGTCCATGGTCTAGGGCCCACGGTCTAGGGTCTCGGTCCTCGGGCCAGGATCCAGGGCTAAGGGTCCAGTGTCTAGGGCCAACAGTTTAGGGTCCAGGGCCCATGGTCTAGGGTCTCGGTCCTCGGGCCAGGATCCAGGGCTTAGGGTCCAGGGTCTAGGGCAAACAGTTTAGGGTCCATGGTCTAGGGCCCACGGTCTAGGGTCTCGGTCCTCGGGCCAGGATCCAGGGCTTAGGGTCCAGGGTCTAGGGCAAACGGTTAGGGTCCATGGTCTAGGGCCCACGGTCTAGGGTCTCGGTCCTCGGGCCAGGATCCAGGGCTTAGGGTCCAGGGTCTAGGGCCAACAGTTTAGGGCCCACCGTCTAGGGTCTCGGTCCTCGGGCCAGGATCCAGGGTTTAGGGTCCAGGGTTAGGGGCCAACAGTTTAGGGTCCATGGTCTAGGGCCCACGGTCTAGGGTCTCGGTCCTCGGGCCAGGATCCAGGGCTTAGGGTCCAGGGTCTAGGGCCAACAGTTTAGGGCCCACCGTCTAGGGTCTCGGTCCTCGGGCCAGGATCCAGGGTTTAGGGTCCAGGGTTAGGGGCCAACAGTTTAGGGTCCATGGTCTAGGGCCCACGGTCTAGGGTCTCGGTCCTCGGGCCAGGATCCAGGGCTTAGGGTCCAGGGTCTAGGGCAAACAGTTTAGGGTCCATGGTCTAGGGCCCATGGTCTAGGGTCTCGGTCCTCGGGCCAGGATCCAGGGCTTACGGTCCAGGGTCTAGGGCAAACAGTTTAGGGTCCATGGTCTAGGGCCCACGGTCTAGGGTCTTGGTCCTCGGACCAGGATCCAGGGCTTCGGGTCCAGGGTCTAGGGCAAACAGTTTAGGGTCCATGGTCTAGGGCCCACGGTCTAGGGTCTCGGTCCTCGGGCCAGGATCCAGGGCTTAGGGTCCAGGGTCTAGGGCAAACGGTTAGGGTCCATGGTCTAGGGCCCACGGTCTAGGGTCTCGGTCCTCGGGCCAGGATCCAGGGCTTAGGGTCCAGGGTCTAGGGCCAACAGTTTAGGGCCCACCGTCTAGGGTCTCGGTCCTCAGGCCAGGATCCAGGGCTTAGGGTCCAGGGTTAGGGGCCAACAGTTTAGGGTCCATGGTCTAGGGCCCACGGTCTAGGGTCTCGGTCCTCGGGCCAGGATCCAGGGCTTAGGGTCCAGGGTCTAGGGCAAACAGTTTAGGGTCCATGGTCTAGAGCGCATGGTCTAGGGTCTCGGTCCTCGGGCCAGGATCCAGGGCTTAGGGTCCAGGGTTAGGGGCCAACAGTTTAGGGCCCACGGTCTAGGGTCTCGGTCCTCGGGCCAGGATCCAGGGTTTAGGGTCCAGGGTTAGGGGCTAACAGTTTAGGGTCCATGGTCTAGGGCCCACGGTCTAGGGTCTCGGTCCTCGGGCCAGGATCCAGGGCTTAGGGTCCAGGGTCTAGGGCAAACAGTTTAGGGTCCATGGTCTAGGGCCCATGGTCTAGGGTCTCGGTCCTCGGGCCAGGATCCAGGGCTTAGGGTCCAGGGTCTAGGGCAAACGGTTAGGGTCCATGGTCTAGGGCCCACGGTCTAGGGTCTCGGTCCTCGGGCCAGGATCCAGGGCTTACGGTCCAGGGTCTAGGGCAAACGGTTAGGGTCCATGGTCTAGGGCCCACGGTCTAGGGTCTCGGTCCTCGGGCCAGGATCCAGGATCCAGGGCTTAGGGTCCAGGGTTAGGGGCCAACAGTTTAGGGCCCACGGTCTAGGGTCTCGGTCCTCGGGCCAGGATCAAGGGTTTAGGGTCCAGGGTTAGGGGCTAACAGTTTAGGGTCCATGGTCTAGGGCCCACGGTCTAGGGTCTCGGTCCTCGGGCCAGGATCCAGGGCTTAGGGTCCAGGGTCTAGGGCAAACAGTTTAGGGTCCATGGTCTAGGGCCCATGGTCTAGGGTCTCGGTCCTCGGGCCAGGATCCAGGGCTTACGGTCCAGGGGTCTAGGGCCAACAGTTTAGGGTCCATGGTCTAGGGCCCACGGTCTAGGGTCTCGGTCCTCGGGCCAGGATCCAGGGCTTAGGGTCCAGGGTCTAGGGCAAAAAGTTAGGGTCCATGGTCTAGGGCCCACGGTCTAGGGTCTCGGTCCTCGGGCCAGGATCCAGGGCTTAGGGTCCAGGGTTAGGGGCCAACAGTTTAGGGCCCACGGTCTAGGGTCTCGGTCCTCGGGCCAGGATCCAGGGTTTAGGGTCCAGGGTTAGGGGCCAACAGTTTAGGGTCCATGGTCTAGGGCCCACGGTCTAGGGTCTCGGTCCTCGGGCCAGGATGCAGGGCTTACGGTCCAGGGTCTAGGGCCAACAGTTTAGGGTCCATGGTCTAGGGCCCACGGTCTAGGGTCTCGGTCCTCGGGCCAGGATCCAGGGCTTAGGGTCCAGGGTCTAGGGCAAACAGTTTAGGGTCTATGGTCTAGGGCCCATGGTCTAGGGTCTCGGTCCTCGGGCCAGGATCCAGGGCTTACAGTCCAGGGTCTAGGGCAAACAGTTTAGGGTCCATGGTCTAGGGCCCACGGTCTAGGGTCTCGGTCCTCGGGCCAGGATCCAGGGCTTCGGGTCCAGGGTCTAGGGCAAACAGTTTAGGGTCCATGGTCTAGGGCCCACGGTCTAGGGTCTTGGTCCTCGGGCCAGGATCTAGGGCTTAGGGTCCAGGTTCTAGGGCAAACAGTTAGGGTCCATGGTCTAGGGCCCACGGTCTAGGGTCTCGGTCCTCGGGCCAGGATCCAGGGCTTAGGGTCCAGGGTCTAGTGCAAACAGTATAGGGACAATGGTCTCGGGCCCACGGTCTACGGTCTCGGTTCCCAAGCACACTCTGACCTCTTCTGCAACCCGTCCCCCCTCCTCCCACCGCACTCTGACCTCCTCCGCCACCAGCCCCCCCTCCACCCAGCGCACTCTGACCTCCACCGCAACCATTCCCTCCTTCCATCAGCGCAATCCGACCTCATCCGCCACCAGTCCCCCTCCACCCAGCGCACTCTGACCTCCTCCGCCACCATTCCACCCTTCCACCAGCGCAATCTGACCTCCTCCGCCACCATTCCCCCCTTCCCCTAGCGCACTCTGACCTCCTCTGCCACCATTCCCCCCTTCCCCCAGCGCACTCTGACCTCCTCCGCCACTTTCCCCCCTCCCACCAGCGCAATCTGACCTCCTCCGCCACCATTCCCCCCTTCCCCTAGCGCAATCTGACCTCCTTCGCCACCAGTCCCCCTCCATCCAGCGCACTCTGACCTCCTCCGCCACCATTCCCCCCTTCCCCTAGCGCACTCTGACCTCCTCCGCCACCATTTCCCCCTTCCACCAGCGCAATCTGACCTCCTCCGCCACCAGTCCCCCTCCACCCAGCACACTATGACCTCCTGCCTCCGCCACCAGTCCCCCTCCACCCAGCGCACTCTGACCTCCTCTGTCATTATTCCCCCCTCCACCCAGCGCACTCTGACCTCCTCCGTCACCATTCCCCCCTTCCACCAGCGCAATCTGACCTCCTCCGCCACCTGTCCCCCCTTCCCCTAGCGCAATCTGACCTCCTCTGGTGCCACATGCCCACCCCCACTCAGCGCACTCTGACCTCCTCCGCCACCATTCCCCCCTTCCACCAGCGCAATCTGACCTCCTCCGCCACCAGTCCCCCTCCACCCAGCGCACTATGACCTCCTCTGCCACCAGTCCCCCTCCACCAGAGCAATCTGACCTCCTCTAGTGTCACCAGTCCCCCCTCCACCCAGCGCACTCTGACCTCCTCCGTCACCATCCCCTCCTTCCACCAGCGCAATCTGACCTCCTCCGCCACCAATCCCCCCTACCCCTAGCGCACTCTGACCTCCTCCGCCACCAGTTCCTCCTTCCACCAGCGCACTTTGACCTCCTTTGCCACTAGCCCCCCCTCCCCCAGCGCACTCTGACCTCCTCCGCCACCAGAACCCCCTCCATCCAGCGCACTCTGACCTCCTCCGCCACCATTCCCCCCTTCCACCAGCGCAACCTGACCTCCTCCGCCACCAGTCCCCCTCCACCAGCGCACTTTGACCTCCTCCACCACCAGTTCCCCCTTCCACCAGCGCAATCTGACCTCCTCTGCCATCAGTCCCCCCTTCCATCCAGCCGATCTGACCTCCTCCACCACCAGTTCCCCCTTCCACCAGCGCAATCTGACCTCCTCTGCCATCGGTCCCCCCTTCCACCCAGTGCACTCTGACCACTCCGCCACCATTCCCCCCTTCCACCCAGTGCACTCTGACCTCCTCCGCCACCAGTCCTCCTCCACCCAGCGCACTTTGATTCCTCCGGCACCATTACCCGCTTCCACCAGTGAATCTTACCTCCTCCGCCACCCGTCCCTCGTCCCCCCAGCGCACTCTGACCTCCTTGACCACCAGTCCACCCTCCACCCAGGGCACTCTGTCCTCCACCGCGACCATTCCCCCCTTCCATCAGCGCAATCTGACCTCCTAGACATGACGTGAAGGACTAGAGAGTGAACGCTGGCTGTAATAAGCTGCGGTGATGCGGTCGGCCCATGGGTTGTTAATTCAGTACACCGGGTTGAACATGTAAGATGTATGCAACATGGTGCACAGTAGCTTGGGCAAGTTGACAGCAAGCCTAAACCGGAAGTGAAGGAATAGAGTGAGCGCTATTTGAGGAGCTTGTTTTGGAACGTGCTTCTGCTGAATAATTGGCTCCTTGGCATGGGGCAGTGTTTTGGCTTGGGTGCGGCTCCTTTTTGATTGTGTATGAAGCCTAGGCTGGCGATGTTATGTTTTGATACCGTGGCTTTTGCTAACATTTATATTACAATAGCATTGGGCTTTGTCTCATTTGCACGCGGCTTATACGAGGAACACATACTTATGAAACGGGCAGGGATACTTTGGCTGCCTTTTCCTTTTTGGTGAGTATTTTCTTTCTCCTTCGTGCATTCACCTTTTACCTTCAATTCCCTTTTATTTTCTCCTAACGAGACAGCTGGGCGCCCACGCGGCCGAGCCTTCTTGAGCAGGGCCCAGAGGTGTTATGTCAGTTGTGTCATTGATTCATGCATTGCCGCTACCGGTAACTTACACATGCAAAGGCCCTCCGGTAAAATTTGCCTTTATGTCATCCTGCCCGGTTTAACATATTGTGTGACAATGTCTGGGGGGAAAAAAATCTACCACGTTGTCCACAAATGCCAGGGGATCCCACCCAAGCCTGCCCCGGTACAACTATAAAACGTCTCTAGCACCGTTGGGAGGACAGCTCCCACCTCTACAAGTTGATCCTGTACGCTGGGGCATTGAAAACAAGCGTGCAACGTGTCCTCTACATGGCCGTCTCCCTAGCCCAACATCACAGGCAGCACCGTCTGTAACGCTGCTGGCCACTGCGCCGTTCTCTAGTGTCAGCCGTCTTGACGGCACCAATCCGCAACCTTTTGTTCGTGCACACGCAAGCACAATCCTTTCGGCTGGTGCGCCTGGCTTGCGCCAGCATAGCGCCCTCTGTAGACTGAAAACAGGTGCGGTAGGCAGCTTCAGAGCTGTGTTCAGTAGCAGGATCTTGGGTTCCTCTCTGCCAACTGCATCCAATTGTGCCCGCTCGTATGATGCATGAACTCGCTAGCGCTAGCACCACTCTGACAGGCAGTAGGCTAGTTGCTGTCTGACGCAATTTGGGATTGGCTGATCCCAACTCTAGCCCCAGCAAGGCACCTAGCAAATCACTGCACCAATTGCGCCCTTCAGAGCCCTGTCTGACAGTGAGCTGCATGTCGGCCGCTATGAGTGTGCTGTGTTGCTGGTGCAACCGCCGCGTTGTAGAAGCAAAGTACATTACTTCGCTGTATTGGCTAGATCTGCAGGTCCCTCGGGACCCCCCTACTGGCAGCGGACTAAGCGGACGGTGGTAGCCTTGCTGCCGGGCGCAGATGTTGGAGGAAGCTGGACTGCATCTTGCTCCTGAGGCAATGCCGCGGCCTAAGGTGATCGGTGGCCCTCACAACATCACCGTAGTTGGCCGCAGGCGCTGCATAGACAGACGCCAACCGGATGCGTGTAGGCTGATGATGCCTGAGGTGCACCTTGGCGGCCCTACGGCGGACACAGTGCAATGCGGTGTCGAAAGGCACCTCTCCACCTTGCATGGCCTTCCTCATGCTGCCGCTCGCGTGCTGAATGATGCCCAAGAACTTGAAATCTTGGACACGCTTCAGCATGTGTGTATTCTATCTAGCAACATGTATAGCGTGGGTGAATTCTGATTGGCTACTTGTCACTCCCATGGTGTTACCAACAAATATCCAGTAAGTGTGGTAGCCGAGGCTTCTGATTGGCTGCCTCCCCAAATACGCACAAATCCGTACAAGACCCTCGACAATACCCGATGAGCATCGAACTGCTTTCAGTAAAACCCGCAGACTGCCCACTAGTAACCCATGCATACTGCCTACCGGCAGGTACGAACACATGTGCACAATTATTTGTGTGCTACGGTTTGTAGGATACCTACAAAGGGAAACTCCTACAAGCTGTAGGACTCCTACAGCCCATAGCAGTGCTACACTGCTCTCATCTTTGTAGCAATGCAATACTAAAATATGCTACAGTGTAGGAGTGCTACTAGCACTCCTACAAATCGGGACTAGTGCTACAAGGGGGGGTAGAATTCACAGTGGATGCCTCAGTCTCCGCAATCCTTCGCATGCAATCACACCATTGCATGAACAGACATTTATCGAGGCAGATACCAAGCATATGTCACCATGGTGTGCATTCAAAGCCGGTCTATCTTATGTCAGTGAATGGTGTACAATGCGTATCGAGTGGCCATGCCTAGAGCGGTTGAGGGAACCAACCGGGATGCCTCAGTCTCCCGTAATCCTTCACATGCAATCACACCATTGCATGAACATACATTTACTGAAGCAGGTACCAATCATATGTCACTATAGCGCGCTTCTAAAAGCCGGCCTATGAATGTTATTTCAGTGAATGGTGTAGAATGCTTATCGCATGGCCTTGCCTAGAGCGTTTGAGGGAACAAGCCGGGATGCCTCAGTCTCCCGCAATCCTTCACATGCAATCACACCATTACATGGACAGAGATTTACTGAAACATGTACCAATCACATATCACCATTTCGCGCTTTCAAAAGCCGGCCTATGTTATCTATCTCAGTGAATGATGTATAATGCTTAACGCGTGGCCATGCCTAGAGCGCTTGAGGGAACCAACCGGGATGCCTCAGTCTCCGCAATCCTTCGCATGCAATCACACCATTGCATGAACAGACATTTACCGAAGCAGGTACCAATCACATATCACCATTGCGCGCTTTCAAAAGCCGGCCTAAGTTGTCTCAGTGAATGGTGTATAATGCTTATCGCGTGGCCATGCCTAGAGCGGTTGAGGGAACCAACCGGGATGCCTCAGTCTCCGCAATCCTTCGCATGCAATCACACCATTGCATGAACAGACATTTATCGAGGCAGATACCAAGCATATGTCACCATGGTGTGCATTCAAAGCCGGTATATCTCATGTCAGTGAATGGTGTACAATGCGTACCGCGTGGCCATGCCTGGAGCGGTTGAGGGAATGAACCAACCGGGATGCCTCAGTCTCCCGCAATCCTTCACATGCAATCACACCATTGCATGAACATACATTTACTGAAGCAGGTACCAATCATATGTCACCATAGCGCGCTTCTAAAAGCCGGCCTATGAATGTTATTTCAGTGAATGGTGTAGAATGCTTATCGCGTGGCCATGCCTAGAGCGGTTGAGGGAACTAACCGGGATGCCTCAGTCTCCGCAATCCTTCGCATGCAATCACACCATTGCATGAACAGACATTTATCGAGGCAGATACCAAGCATATGTCACCATGGTGTGCATTCAAAGCCGGTCTATCTTATGTCAGTGAATGGTGTACAATGCGTATCGAGTGGCCATGCCTAGAGCGGTTGAGGGAACCAACCGGGATGCCTCAGTCTCCCGTAATCCTTCACATGCAATCACACCATTGCATGAACATACATTTACTGAAGCAGGTACCAATCATATGTCACTATAGCGCGCTTCTAAAAGCCGGCCTATGAATGTTATTTCAGTGAATGGTGTAGAATGCTTATCGCATGGCCTTGCCTAGAGCGTTTGAGGGAACAAGCCGGGATGCCTCAGTCTCCCGCAATCCTTCGCATGCAATCACACCATTACATGGACAGAGATTTACTGAAACATGTACCAATCACATATCACCATTTCGCGCTTTCAAAAGCCGGCCTATGTTATCTATCTCAGTGAATGATGTATAATGCTTAACGCGTGGCCATGCCTAGAGTGCTTGAGGGAACCAACCGGGATGCCTCAGTCTCCGCAATCCTTCGCATGCAATCACACCATTGCATGAACAGACATTTACCGAAGCAGGTACCAATCACATATCACCATTGCGCGCTTTCAAAAGCCGGCCTAAGTTGTCTCAGTGAATGGTGTATAATGCTTATCGCGTGGCCATGCCTAGAGCGGTTGAGGGAACCAACCGGGATGCCTCAGTCTCCGCAATCTTTCGCATGCAATCACACCATTGCATGAACAGACATTTATCGAGGCAGATACCAAGCATATGTCACCATGGCGCGCTTCTAAAAGCCAGCCTATGATTGTTATTTCAGTGAATGGTGTAGAATGCTTATCGCATGGCCTTGCCTAGAGCGGTTGAGGGAACCAACCGGGATGCCTCAGTCTCCCGCAATCCTTCGCATGCAATCACACCATTGCATGGACAGAGATTTACTGAAACAGGTACCAATCACATATCACCATTTCGCGCTTTCAAAAGCCGGCCTATGTTATCTATCTCAGTGAATGATGTAGAATGCTTCATGCGTGGCCATGCCTAGAGTGCTTGAGGGAACCAACCGGGATGCCTCAGTCTCCGCAATTCTTCGCATGCAATCACACCATTGCATGAACAGACATTTACCGAAGCATGTACCAATCACATATCACCATTGCGCGCTTTCAAAAGCCGGCCTAAGTTGTCTCAGTGAATGGTGTATAATGCTTATCGCGTGGCCATGCCTAGAGCGGTTGAGGGAACCAACCGGGATGCCTCAGTCTCCGAATTCCTTAGCATGCCATCACACCATTGCATGAACAGACATTTATCGAGGCAGATACCAAGCATATGTCACCATGGCGTGCTTTCAAAACAGACATTTACTTACTGAAGCATGTACCAATCACATATCACCATTGCGCGCTTTCAAAAGCCGGCCTATGTTATCTCAGTGAATGGTGTGTAATGCTTATCGCATGGCCATACCTTTAGTGAAGGGATGAACCACCCGGGATGCCTGTCTATCTCCCGAAACCATGTCATGCAATCACACCATTGCACGACCATGCAATTATCGAGGCTGATGTTAAGCTTATATTATCACTGTCAGAGCACATTGAATGGCTAGCCAATGTTATATCAGTGAATGGTGCACAATGCTTATCGCATGGCCAACTGGACGGAAAAGCGACGGAACGAAGGGGTGAACCACCCATCATGTCTCTGACCCGCAGCTGTCTCATGCAATTACACCATTGCATGACTAGGCAATTATCGAGGCTGATGTAAAGCGTATACCATCTGTACGCTTGCATGGTATGATAAGTGGTTGTCTTCGTTATTGCGCTCATTCATTCCATGTGGCCCCTTATTCAGGTGCCCCTCATTTATTTCAGGTGGCCCCCAAAGCGCTGGCGACAGAAAGCATCCGAAACGAAAGTAAATACATGATCCACATGTTTGCAACCATCACATTAAGATATATCCTCATTCGGGAGAGGACTGTTTGTGGCCATTTGTGCCGCGCGGCACAAACCCCGACCAGGTTTCATCCACATTGTTTCACACAAATAACGTATAATGAAGGTGAAATAGCCATATCACCTAAACTTTGTAAACTTCGCAAATCTCGCATTTAAATGGAAGCTCACGTGGGGGGCACTGCGCTTTCTCCATATCAACTGATCACTGACGGCACACCTGGCTTGGTTGGGGATGATCGCGTTGTCACTCACCTGGGTCAAAATGTGATTTCTTGCGCGTGACTGACGCCCACGCCTACAACGCGCCAAGACCAGAGGCGGAGACAGCCATACGCAGGTAAGTTGTCATGTATCGACAAAGGACTGACTGATCGACTGACCGTGGATACGAATTGTGCATGGAGTTTGACCTGCCTGGTAGTATTCCGAAGTAGTCAATGATTGAAGTCAGCTCTCCATAATTATTCGGTCATTTGCTTCATTGGTTATGAATTACGAACCAGCTTGTTTTCTGTTCGCCCTAGGTCTTCTCGAGATCGTGCGTCAAGGTAAAGCAGACAGGTCAACATAAGGAAACGTTTACGAACTTCGTTCTTTGCACACCGCCATACAAATGGCAACCATATGCTCACAGCATACTGCTATGGAGATGTCCGCATGAGTACATACGAATGAATATTCTGTCTCGCTTGCCCCCCTCAGTCTCAATCAATCCACTCCATCTCGTTTGACTACTTTTGTATCATGTCTTTGTTAGGAGCCAGGACAACACAACTTGCTACTAGTCCTAGGCTCTGACTCTCAAATTTCCCCTGTGGCCCCTTTTTGCACGCATGCATGATGCCGCCCATCAAGGAGTGGCTCTACAAGACCTTCTTTCGACCAACAGATGGTGGCCGGAGTTTGCTGGCCCATGAGCATGGCTCATGCGCATGCGAGCCTGGCTTCTCCCTCGCTCCGTGAAGCAACACGATGCCCAGATGGCCATGTTCTCCACATAAAGGTAATAAAGGTTTCCTCCCGCGACTCCCGCCTGCCTTGCCTTCCTCTGCCTTTCTCCTTCTATCTGTTCCCTCGGGTGTCCATGTCAACATTATTGCTCCACATGATTGTGAAAGAATATGCCCTTGATACTTAAATGTTGAATGAATACAATCTTTGTTTGTGGCTTCTACAGTGGTTTGACTACAAGACCGTTGGGACTGCCAGTGGCAAAGGAAGGCACGACGCTTTTTGCGGATTACAACAGAGCGCCATAAAGGTCTCTGAGACTCGCGAGGTACAATTCTCGTTTGCTTATGCCTCCTGACTGTCACTCATGCTCCACTGCTATATATGCTTCCAATATTTGTTTCATCAGCAATTGTAAGCACTTACGTGTGCATGATAAGTTATTGACATGTGTACTATTTTGTGCATACCGTAATACCGGCTGCACTTCCCTTAACTTTTTATCCTACCTCTTCCTTGTCACCACAGAAGATAAACACACCCGTCAGGACACTTTACATTAACATCATGGCAGCAAGTCTCAGCCAAGAGTCTAACACACTGGGGCACTCAGCTACTCGTCGGATCCCGAGCGGGTTGATCAGTTCTCCTAGCAGCCCCTGAGCAATGCTGAGCTTTCTGATTAAGTAGTGCTGTGATTTCTGATTGAGTAGTGTGCGTATCTCTACGATTGCATAACTTGAGGACACCTTGGAATCACTATTTTGGCAGCACAATGGCTACAACAACTTTCCATTTGCTGCTCCTTTTTGCTGTTTTCTGTCGCTGCTAGTTATGCAGCTTGAAAAGAGGAAAGCATTTCTACAATAATTTAATTATGGAACAATAGTATAGAAACAAATCGAGGCAGCCATGAATGGGTGGACACACAAAAGGAAATCCTTGGTATGGAAACAAATCAATGTAGCCCCGAATGGGTGAACACACATTAGGAAATCCTTGGAATGGAAACAAAACAATGTAGCCCCAAATGGGTGGACACACAGTAGGAAATCATTGGTATGGAAACAAATCAATGTAGCCCCGAATGGGTGGACACACAGTCGGAAATCCTCGATATGGAAACAAATCAATGTAGTCCCGAGTGGGTCGTCCCACACGGTGTCGCATCGCAATGATCACCCACACGAGTTCACACCACGCGGGGCTGCCCACGCGTGTGCACCCGATGGTGTACCCCACGGGTAGACCCACGTGGGGGATTGGGTGGGCCGTCCCACGCGGGTCTGCATTACCGTGGTTACCCACATGGGGTCACACCTCCAGGTCAAACCACGCGGGTCCGCCCACCGTGGCGACACCCACGCGTGGTCACCCAATGGTGTACCCCATGGGTATGCCCACGCGGGGGTGCGCGTGGGTCTACCCATGCGGGGTTTCATCGTCGCGGTCACCCAAGCGGGGTCACACATCTGGGTTACACCATGCGGGTCCGCCCACCGTGGCGACACCCACGCATGTTCACCCAATGGTGTACCCCATGGGTATACCCACGCGGGGTTGCGCGTGGGTCTACCCACGCGGGGTTTCATCGTCGCGGTCACCCATGCGGGGTCACACATCTGGGTTACACCACGCGGGTCCGCCCACCCTGGCGACACCCACGCGTGTTCTCCCAATGGTGTACCCCTTGGGTATACCCACGCGGGGTTGCGCGTGGGTCTACCCACGCGGGGTTCCATCGTCGCGGTCACCCATGCGGGGTCACACATCTGGGTTACACCATGCGGGTCCGCCCACCGTGGCGACACCCACGCGTGTTCACCCAATGGTGTACCCCACGCGTACACCCACGCGGGAGGGGGGTGGACCCACGTGGGGGAACCCACAGTTGTCGGGTGGCATCCCCACTGGGTGGCCGTGGGTATACCCACGCACAGTTTCCCCGACGCAATGTCCTTGTTCCAGACCGCTTTGGTTCAGTCTGTTCCCCCCGTGCACCTGCGCCCTTGGTCCCTATGCCTCTGTGCCCACCCTTGTACACATGTGACATTGTTCCCTTGTGCGTCCGTGCCCGTCCTTGCGCCTTTGTGCCCGTCCATGCACCTCGCCCTTGTTCCCCTGTGTCTTTGTAGCCTTTGTGCCTATCCATGCACCTCTGTGCCCGTCCATGCACCTTTGTGCCCGTCCATGCACCTCTGTGCCCGTCTATGCGTCTGGCCTTTATTCCCCTGTGCCTTTGTGCCTGTCCATGTGCCTCTGTGCCCGTCCAGTGCATTGCCCTTGTTCTCAGCCCTGTGCCTTTGTGCCCGTCCATGCGCCTTTGTGCCCGTCCAATGCATTGCCCTTATTCTCATGTGCCTATGTGCCTGGAGCTTGAGCCCATGCGAGTAGCAACAGATGTGACGTGTTCCGAGTGACTTTGCCCCAAACCTTGTACATGCCATAATATCGTTGCATGTGTCTGTTGCGGGTGATACGGTCCTCGTCATCTCGTCGTCTTCCTGCATGCTGTGGGCTCGTCTTTTCCCCCTCGACAGGGCGGCCTGACATATGCTTCATCCGAAAGGAGCAGGCATACACATGTGAGTTCGTGGCTTGCTTCTTGCAACAAAGACCAGTTTGGGGGCATACATATAGATGTTTGCCATCACATGCAAATCAACTCCACGCTGCTCCAACACATCACATATTCACATCAACCTGTGTATGCTGGGCTTTCGATATTCAATGATGCGGATGAGATGTTGCGGACACGCCCCACCCGGGCTCGACACTGTCCCACATCCGAATGAATGCCGCTCCCTGGGCGCCCGCCACAGCGCGTGCAACATCCCGCCCGAGAAGCCACACATGCGCTCGGTCATGAACCCACGCCCCCCTCCGTCTATCCTGCATCCATCCCAGGCGCATACATCATTCATATAGCCATATTGCTTTGATTTGCGGTATCATCTGAGTGGCGTGTCGCGTTGGTTCCTCGATCGCCAGCACTAGTCCTTACCCACGGCGGGAAGACCCGCAGTCATCGAGCGGCTGCACATCTGGCATCTGCCTATATGCGCACCGACATGAGCGCACCTGCCTAACCCCAGCTGCACAAGCGGCATCGTCCTAGGAAGCAAATCTCGATTCCGGTCTCGACCGACACTGCTTTGTGTGGCATGACGTCTGCTCCATCGACGTCGTCGTCGCATGCTGCTGCTGGGGCGCCGGAGGAGGTTCAGTGCCAGCGGCAGCAGTGGGACTCCCCATCCAGCAACAGCAGCGGCTGCAGTAGCAGGTATGAAGGGGTCTGAGAAAAAGAAGAAAATCACGTTGTGGTAGTCGTCCATGACTGAGCCATACGGCTCTATCGAGGAAGGGGGGGATGGATCTGCATGCAGCCGGGCAGACCAAAGCCAGCCCACGCATGCCATGCAATTGAAGGGGGTGTTGCTGATATAGCGCCTACGCGACAATCAGTAGCCTTGTTCGAAGGGGCCAAGCACTTGGTGCACGCGAAACATGCAAGAGTAGAAAGTCGACGACCCTCTAAGAGCCACATAGCGCTGCGACTCTGTGCCTCCTACCGATATCCTACCGCGTCTGCATGCCAAGCTTCATTTGTCACGACCAAAATTCCGGAGGCTGCACGCGTACATGCATCTTGCTGTATCGCCGTCCATGTGGGCACGGCCCTCCCCGAACACTCGAACAGGAGAGCAAGCCGAGCCCATCCCCGGCGGTACAAACCCAATCCCCCGGACTTCTCTTGCGTTTGGTGCCAGCTCAGAGGCGATGCAATCCCCACCCCAACTTGCAGGCTCAGAATTGATGCACACACCCCACCCTCAACCAATCTGCTGCCCGACCTACAAGCGGTGTATCCCTGCATGGCTGCATGCATCCCTTCCCCACTCAATGCCAGCTTAGAAGCGATGCACTCTCCCCCAACCTGATCCCTCTGGAGCAATATGCCCTCCCTCACCCTGTCCTCCTGCCTGTTCCTCGCCGCAGCCCCGAGCGTCGTGGACCGCTGCATGGCCGGGGCTGCTTGTTGCCGGTCGGCCACCAGCCTCTTCTCGCCTTCATGCTGACGCTCTTGCTCCTGCTCGGCTGTGGGATGGGTGAGGATGGAGAAGAGGGGGGGGGGGGGTGAGATAGGGGGCAGCATGAGCAGATGAGGAGGGGGGTGAGCAGGGGGGGGGGAGGTGGAGTGCAAGAGGTATGGAGGGGAGCATGCACAGGTGCTCGCTGGTCCAATACCAGCTCCTAATCGCCTCCATGCTGACGCTCTTGCTCCTTCTTGACAGTGGGACGGGTGAGGATGGAGAAGAGAGGGGGTAGAAGAGACAGGGGGCAGCATGAGTAGGTAAGGAGGGGGGTGAGGTGGAGGGCAAGAGGTTTTGTACGTGGCAGCATGTACATGTGCACGCCGATCGGACGCCAGCTCCTCATCGCCCCCCTGCTGAAGCTCTTGCTCTTGCTTGCCTGTGGGACAGGTGAGGAAAGGGGGTGAGAGGAGGGAGAGGAGGGTATGGGCAGCATGTCCTAGCTCATGGTAAGGTCCAGCCAGCATAGGGTTTAAGTTCAGGGTTAACGGTGAAGCCCCAGCTATTTCTGGCATTTTGCTCATAACCTTCAATTTAGCTACATCATCGCTTGCGGCCAGGGGGGCTGCTGGTTCAGCAAAACCTGCTGCTCAGGCCACCAGTCACAGGCCGGTCAAGGTTTGGCACTAATCGACCCAGTGGCTAACCGGTGACCCTCGAAAGGTGGTCTCGTGTGAAGTAAACACATCACTGCAGATATTTGGTGAATAATGATAGCAAAACATTTCCGACAATGGAACTGGTAAGCTGTACGGCTTTTGGTCATCAACTGGTTTGTCGGTTGACGGTTTCGAGGGGAGCGGGCCGGGAGAGGCTTCAACATCGCCCTTAATGGGGTTGGGTTAATAGGAGATATCTGTCTGGACCAATGTCTATTTTAGGGCCTTTCAGCTACATTCAAGCTACAACCCGGCCTTCAGCCATCAAGGTTTCGTGGAGCAAGTCCTCCTGCTACTGGCTGTAGGACGATAAAGCTCTGGTCCCATTCGGCCGATTCATGGCAGTCCGGTCGCCCCCCGAAGGTGGTCTGGTGCGCACTGAGATATGTAATAGAGTCGTCTGCACCATCCCTGCTGGGACTGGTTCAAAAAGGGGTGTATTTTAAAAAACAGGTATTGAGCCTCAATGAACAAAAACAAGCCGATCAGGTTCTCGGTCCACTATAGTGTGAATAAAACAAAAAAATAAACCAGTATTGGTACATCTGGGGTGTGAGGGTAGGGAGCCTCCCGTTAAGGCTTATGTGAAGCGTTGTACAACTGAATGCATCTACTGTAGATGTACTTTGTCGTACCTCGTTATTAGTGTATGGAGAGTTGAGCGATGCATAAAAATACAACGATCCATCGTCAACGTGGAAAGGAAGCGAAAATCAAGAGTTTGAATCGATTGTCTGCCCAGTGGGTGGCATTCAAAACAATGTTAAAATCATATCCGAAGGAGAGCAATTCAATCCGAAGGTCTAATTTGAGATATGGAGATTCTACAATAAGAAACCAAATAATTTGAATTTTGAAATGTAGTACAGGTAACCTGACATACAAAATTTGAATCCCCTGATTAAAATGTACAATGCAGCATGCCTAAGGAAGGTCTCGTCCCGCATGTCTTGCAGGTCTGGCGGATGCCCAAGCTGATCAGGGCCCGGGCATGACAGCTGTGGACATGGCGGAGGTAGTGACAGGTGCGTGACAGTTGAAAGGGCAGGCGGTGATTCAGTCAAAGGAGAAGGCTGCCACTGCTGCCAGTGATATGAGTGATATGAGTGATATGCTGATATGAGTGGTGCGTCACCAGCGTTTACTTTTTCGGATACGAGTAGCTTCTGCAGGCCGCCTTGCGGCCACCAAAGGCCTGCATGGGGCCAAACCTTGACCGGACTAAAGCACAGGCCCAAGCAGCATAACTGGCCTCTCATGGTGCCTCCAGCAGTAGGCCAGGAGTTTTCTGAAATGTGGCTGAAATATCGCCGGGCCAAGAAAAAACAGACGAAAAAATGATTGCTTGCTTGAGGTGTAGATGTGAACTAGTAGATTAGCCGGCAGCCCATCCTCCCCATCAACTTTCAGTTAAAAAGCAAGGCCCTTAAATTGCCAGTACCGCTGCACTGATGAAACCTACATGAAGGTTTAGCGTTTGGTTTCCAGGACGTTATTATTAGCCTGCCAGTGCCGCTGGGCTGGGGTACATCCTTGTTTATAGATGAGGGTTCGAGAATTGGGCCCTTAACCCTGATCTCTAGACCCTAAATCCGAAGCTCGACCACGTGCACAATACGAATTGCCCCTAAATGCTGAACTGTTGCCTCTTAACCTCGATCCTTGACAACTTCCCCTTACTCTGAACACAGAACCCATGCCCCCGAACCCTTGCCCCCGAATGCTGACCACTTGCCCCGTGTACCTAAACACTGGCATCTCGCCCCTGAACGCTTGCCTCTCGCCCCTGAACGCTTGCCTCTCGCCCCTGAAAGTTTGCCTGTTTTCCCTTCCCCCAACCCCTTTCAGGTACGTTGTCGATCCGTATCGAGATGTCTCCCAGCCGGGAATCGCATCAGGCATATGCCCTGGACCTTGAAGATGGCTCGCGGCTGGAGCTGAGCCTGGACAGTGCCCTCGCAGCAGGGCTGGTGCTTCCGCCAGGACCCGGGCAGCCGCCGGAAGCTCCGGCCCATGCCGACGCCAGCGACGGTGGTGCCGCCGCAATGGCCTCGCTGCCGATCCGTCCAAAGCAGTTGCGGCCCGGGCAGCGGGTCAGCGTGCGAGTGCAGCGACGCCAGGCCACAGCACAGGCCGCGGCGGCGCCCGGCAGCGGCGGCGGGGCCGGTGGCGGTGCGAATGCATCCGGCGACGACATGCCGGTGGCGGTCCTTGCGGCGGAGGATTTTATTGGAGGGGAGAGCGAGTTGCCCCTTGATGTTCAGCATCTTGACATCCTGGAGGAGCCTTTCGAGGAGGATGCTGACGGCAATGATGCAAATGATGACAGCAGTGGCGCCAGCGGGTCAACAGGCGATGCGGACCGCGATGACAATGCTGCAGCGGGCAGCGGAGTTGCCCGCCACAGCCACCGCCGTCGCCGCCTGGGGCAGTACGGCCAGTACGGATTTTCGATCCCGTCGCTGCCCTACTCGCCGGCTATCATCTTCGCAGTCATGCGTAACTGCAACGAGCCGGCCGGGACGACCATCGACGCGATGAGCTCGCTCGTGTTTGGAACGGCGGCGGCGGCCGGGCAGGCACCGCCGAAGCAGTCGTTCGCAGGCTGGAATCAGGCGTGCACTTACGGGCAGGTTACCATCAACCCAGCCTCGGTGCTGGTTCAGGACGTAAGCACAGCGATGAAAAAGGGGTAGTTCAAAGTTTGCTACGTTTGGATTTGGCAACATTTCACGCTCCTCATGCCTTCTTGGCTGCTGATATTATCCAGCTCCTTCCCCTACCTTGCCTCTGCCTCTGCCTCTGCCGTTCCTTACCCCCTCCACATCCCCCCCTCTCGCTCCCCCCAGGTTCAAGTTTGCGTGCCCAGCACCTCGGGCTGGTGCACCAACTACAACGTCCTGTCTGATGCAGCAACTCAAGCCATGCAAGCTGCCGGCATTGTGACAAGCTCGTATAGGTGCGGGCTGCTGCCGGGCAGCTGCAGGATAGGGCGGTTGGGCGAAGGCCGGCCTGCACATTGTTTTCCAAATGCACTGTCTGGTGCTAGGAGGGTTGATACGATCATGCTGCTGCATGTGTCCATGATCTTCCAAATTGCGGACTTTGTGGCTAACAAAAATATTGCAAACCTCATAAAAGAATACCGGTACCGGCAGTGTAAGAAAGAAAGAAAGCTACGCCCTACTCCAGCGTGGAGGTTAAGGATACAGCGCAGCTTTAGGCCATAGCCACATCCGCGCCGTTACCATTACCAGCAGTGTAGTAGGGCACGGTCGAGCCGGAAATGGGAGAGCGATTTGTTTAGGTTTTCATCCAAGGATGCATGCCTCTACCCTGACGACCTGTACCCTGGCAAGCCTGTACCCTCTTCCCTCTTCCCTCCGCCCTCTACCCTGCACCCTACATCCTTTCCTGCCCCTGACCCTCAGGCACATTGTGTACATCCTGCCGCCCTACCCTGCCAACTGCATCACCGCGGGGTATGCCTCATCTCCTCCAATCGGCACGGGTGAGTCATTCATTCAAGGATTTAAAATCCGCTATGTTTCAAATCCATACCGGATTACCGGGATTTTTATCAGATCCATGCCAGGGAAATGCCTCAGCTCCTCCGATGGGCACGGATAAGTCACTTGCTTAGGATCAAACTCCGCACCGTATCAGATCCATACCGAATCTACTTAAGATCTATATATTCTGCCTGAGCTCCCCCCATTTGGCCCAAGTGAGTCACCAACGGCAATATCCCACATTGGCAGCTGTCCCCAACTGCCGGGCACATACCGGGCCGGTATCAAATCAGCATAAAATCTATAATGGGTCCATATCAGATCCATACCAGATCCACACTGGATCCATATCAGATCCTTACCAGATCCTTACCAGATCCCTTCCACTTCCCGATTGGCACATCTGGACCTATTTTGTTCATTTCAAATCACGATAATTGACCACCACCACGATCCAATCGTGCCACTAGCCGAGATCCAATCTTATCCATAAACGCGCTTGTTGTACACATTTGGGGTTACCTACTTGGTAAACCCCAACTAAAATATGAGTTGTTTGTATCGGTATATCGGTACTTGTTTCATCTCGTTTATGATTTGAAGAAACAGCTTATTTGCTTGTTCTGCACCAGTTTGAGCTCGCTTGTTGAAAAAACGGCATGTCAGCTTATTTGCCTGTTCTGTACCAACATGAACTTGCTTGTTGAAAGAAAACTGACACATCATCTGCTTGTTCCCCATTTCTCCTCAGGCGAACTTCTGGGGAAGCAAACGTGGATCCGATCCGACTATTGGAGCCGATTAGATGTGGGTATACAGCTGTATATTGCCTTGTACTGATATGCACTGCCTTAGCTGACTTTCAAAGCTCTTACTCCCAAGTACAACCAGCAGTGACTGTCGCTGCTGCATGTATAAAAAGGACGAAATTAGTGAATAAGAGTGAGGTGCACAGCAGACTGGGCTGCAAACCCTAGATCTAAGCCCTGAGGGTAAAACCCCCTGATCCCGAACCTTGAATTGAAACCCTAAGGGCAAGCTCTGAGCCAAAACCCGGAAAGCTTGGAGCCAAAAAGACACAACCCTTCAGGCAGCTTCCAAGTTAGAGCTGATGAAGCTATGCAGCCCTGCATTTTTCAGCCCAACCTGTTTGTCGCTCTTAGGGCTGTAAAACAAGAATACAATACTAGTAACGAAACCTGGAAATAGCACTCTCAGTCTGAGGGCGCAAGCTCCCTCCTCGCCCCCCTGCAGGTTATCTCCCACGAGATGCAGCACAACATGGGTCTCCACCATGCGGCCATCCAGAACCCTCGCACCAGGAGCGTGGACCAGTACGCCGACACCTCGTGCATCATGTGAGGGTTTGGGTTTGATCATGCGAGGGTTTTGAGTTTTCTGGTTTCAGGGTGTAAGGGGAAGGGTGTAGGGTGTAGGGCTCCATAAAATAAACATGCAATTCTGAGCAGGGGGGATGGTAAAGAGAATGGCAGTTGTCTTTCGGATTCAGGGTTTGGTTAGAAAACGGGCAGTTGTCAGCAGGTTTGTACGGTTTAGGGTGCTTGATCCCCTCAACAAGCCGCCCAACCGCCATTGAAACGCGCCTCACTAACTGCCATTGAAACTCGTCTCTCTAACTGCCACAAACGTGCTGACCTGCTCCCTCGCAGGGGTTACTCTGGCACTGGCTTAAAATGCCCCAACGCGCCCCACATGTGGCAGTTGGGCTGGTCCCAGCCCATCGACACCATATCGGTACCAGACATGGTCCTCGGGCTGCAACGCACGTATACACTCCCCGTGGCCGCCACTGCGCAGGTCAGCACTGGCCGCACGGAGCTTGCGTTATCTATTTATTTGTCTAATAATTGTGATGTATTGGTATTACTGTGTGTTTTCTTTATATAATACATCTATTGGCAGCCGAGGGCTGGCGACAATTACGAGACTAGGGTATAAAACCTGTATTCATACAAATTAAATACGTCTATAGGACCCGATACCGATACGAGCTTGTTATAAACGATTCCAAACCCCCTTTCGATTTCGAAGCTGGCCCATGAGGGCATCTGCAAGTACAAAACATTGTATGATTTTGGCCCATAGTCAAGAGAGGACGAGAGGTTAAGGACAGCCGCGGCAGTATACCTTCAACAAATAAGCCGGGTTTAGTGACCGGGCGGTTAACTCTCTTAAAAGGTCGAGAAATAAGGTTCAATGCAAGCAGGGTCGATTTATCCTGGTCTAGGACATGTGCCGACCCTGCGTGATGTACATCATCATACTCTCCTTTTCCATTGACCTCTTTACTCTAAATCTTCAACCCTCAACCTCTCTGATCCCCCCTGCTCTGTTCACCTCGTACCTCATTCAAACAGGCACATGCCACTTTTCTCCCATTCAAAAAAACATTTACACACATCTCATTCGAACTATTGCATGCCACTCATGTCTCATTCAAACAGTGGACTGCCACTCCTGCCTACTTCAAACTGTTGCATGTCCCTCATACCTGATTCCAGCTGTTACATGTCACTCCCCCCCCCGCAGGTCAACTACCTGAGGTTGACGGGCCTGACCT
The DNA here is from genome assembly GCA_037349105.1 of Limnomonas spitsbergensis. Taxonomy (NCBI): domain Eukaryota; kingdom Viridiplantae; phylum Chlorophyta; class Chlorophyceae; order Chlamydomonadales; genus Limnomonas; species Limnomonas spitsbergensis. Next base: position 101,608 of record JAYJMM010000062.1, read on the forward strand.
CCTTGGGGCTGTTTGGGACCTACTTTATCAACTTGAGGGAGGGCAGCGACCCATACGAACAGGTGAGAGCAGGGGGGATTCTTTATTTACTGGATTCAACATCGATCTGATTTGCCTCCTCTCGTTTATGAATATATTTGTTTCAGGGAGGGCCAAAAATGGAAAAATCTCTTAATTTCTGACTAAAAACCGACATCCACCATCGACCGTCGATAATTACATTTTATGTGCACCTCACCCGTGGACAATTTCAATTATAAGGGAATGCAAATGGTTACCGTACTATTTTGTTTTAAAGGCCTGCCTCTTGTATGGAGCTACAGTGTCACGATCACCATCTATCATTGCCAATTGGTGGTTGCCAGGATGCTCTTTACACCCATCCGACTCCCTCCCCTCCCTCCCTGCCCTCTGACCCCCTGCCTCCTTCCCCGCTCTCAGATGCCTCTTGCGTGGAACAATAGCGTCATGATCTACATGTTCAATGGGGGGCGCCAGGATGCCATCTATACCTACCAGAATGCATCACTCATCCAGGGACAGTCCATGACCTGGGGGGACTCTGTGCTCGTTGTGAGTGGAGAGCCTGAGGGAGGGATAAGGGGGGAATGGCAGCACAAGGATGGGGGGGAGACTGTTGGGAAAAGGAGGGAGGGTCTGTTCGGCAGAGGGTGGAACTGCTCAGTTGTGTTTGCTTTGGTGGAGGGTGTGGGAACACTAACTTAATCACGAATTGCTGTGCATTAAAAACAGTGTTTTGCCAATTACGGTCCTTACAGTGGCTGGATTACGCAGCCGAGTTTTGGATCACAGTAATTTCATTTCAAATTCGGCTACATTTACCAGTGGGGGTCGGTAATTACTCTCGCGATTTCTGAATTACGGCGGTATTGCACAGCACTGATTTAAAACCAAACGCGTGCAGGTCAACGTGGTGACCTTGGGACAAGGAAGCGCAACAATCACCGTGTGCCGACCCAACCCCGCTTCAAACCCGTCCTGCTCTTCCTCCGCGCCCGACGCGCCACCGGTGAACAAACCCCCTCCGTCGCCACCACCCCTGCCGCCGCCACCCCCACCACCGCTTAAGGACCCTCCTCCGCCGCCGCCGCCGCCGCCGCCGCTACCGCCGCCACCACCGTCCCCGCCGCCACCCCCGCCGCCGTTTCCTCCGCCGCTGCTGCTGCCGCCGCCATCGCCCCCGCCCACAACACTAGTCCAGGAAGCGCGCAGCCGGCCGCCGCCGCCATCTCCCCCAGAGAATGTGCAAAGCCCGCCGGCTTTGCAGAGCAAAGCGGTGAAATCTCCGCCGCCACCGCGGTTCAGCATCAGGGCAGCTCCCCCTAGCCCTCCTATCCCTCCCAGCCCGCCCAGCCCACCCAGCCTCAAGCCCGCCCCACCGCCAAGCTATCTCAGCCCGCCAAGCCCGGAGCCCAACTCGCCCCCCTACGAGTCCCAATACCGTAAGCAGGGAACCAGTTTGGCACAATCTACTCTTTCCTCCAGTAGGGCCAGCGCAAGACTTGTCCTCAGGATTCCGCTCTAAGGCTAAAAGTGTGCGCATGCAAAAAGTACGCACTAGTACAGCTGGAAATATGCGCCAATATGTTCTGGGAGGGGCAAGGCTCCAAGCCTTGCTTCAATCAAAGCGCGCTCCTTAGCCCGCCAAAACAATTCGATTCCAAATGCATCTCCTCTTTGCCCGCCAACACAGAAGACAACCCGTTTTTTCCGCCGCGATTCGTCTTACCTGACCTGCCTCCCCCAAATTTGATTCCAGTGCCAGACCACGGTTGTGGGCCGCCGGTGCCGCCACCACTGGCACAATGGCGACCAAACCTCAACCAGCCTACGGCTGGTGGCCCAAGCAACAGGACTTCCTGCACAAAGCTCAGCCGACCATAGGCAGGGTTGTAGCTGAACTGAAGCTGAAGTGAAGCTGAACTAAAGCTGAGCGGTAGTTGCATAGTGGCTGAACAGTAGCTGAAACACCCTAAAATAACCACTGCTGCCCTTGTAGATACTTCCTGGAGCCGCCTTTACGGCAACACGGCGGCAGCGGGCATTGAGGCCAACGAAAGCCTAGCGTGTCCCAACGGCACGTTCGTGACCGGCGTGTTTGGTCTAGGGAACATGGGCATCAAGAGGTAAGTGCATGAAAGTCCTCTCCGGCCTGATATATGTCTTTCTCCTCGCACCACTTCTCCCTCTCCCCCTCCCTCCCTCTCCAGCCTCGGTCCAGAGTGTTATGACGGCCCCCTCCCTCTTCTCCCTCTCCCTCCCTTCCTCCTCCCCTTTCACCCCACCCCCTACCCATGATCCCTGTCTCTCCGCTCCCAACCTTATCCTCCTCCTCCCCCCTTACCCTTCTCCAACCCTTGCCCCTCATTTCTTCCCTCCAGCCTCCAGCCTTGGTTTAATCTGCATTAACGCCCCCTCCCCCCCTCTCCCCTCCCCCCTCCCCCCCTAGCCCCCCTCCCCCCTCCCCCCCTAGCCCCCCTCCACTGAACTTGATTCCAGCCCGTCCCGTCTTCCAACCTCGGGCTGGTTTGTAATAATTTCACCTCCACCCCTTATCCCTCCCACCCATACCCGTCTCCCCCTCGTCCCTCTACCTCCCCTTTTACTGCTCCTGACAACTCTCCCATCCCTCCCCCCAACCTCCAGCATCGGCCTGATCTGCAGCGATGGCTCCTCCCCCGGCATGTTGAGCTCTTCCAACTCTGGTGTGGGTGACCTCATGTTCTCCTTCTCCTGCCCGTCGGGATTCAACGCCATACGGCTAGCGGACGGACCCTTCCTCATACCAGCACAGCTTGCATTCAGGTGAGTGGCTTGGACAGCAGCCTCTCGGAAGTAAAACAAATGACGGGGATTCGGATTCCCTTGCAACATCTCAGTGCAACATGTAACGCAACATCTGAACGCAACATTTGTGTGCGACGTTAACACAATATATATTAGCACGTGAGGGTGGGTCGAGCTTCATGCATCCTCAAAGCGGTATGTTCAGGTGGCTTTCTACCTCATACCACTGCAGCTTGCAATCAGACACATGGGTTGGACAACTGTCTAAAGACAGCAATAAAGAGTGGAGGGTGGATCTGTATCTTGCCCTGAGGAACGTGGGTAGGATAGCTGCAGCCTTTAGAAGGCAAGACAGAGAGACGGGTGCGATTGGGTACTTATCTTGCACTCAGGTGTGCGGTTAGCTAAGTGCATTCCCCCCCCCTCCTGAATCCTCAGGTGTACTGAGGGGAGCCCCTCTACAACAGCTTTCACCGCCATTGACACGATGGTTGAGGTTGTGGGGGGAGGCATGGCGGTGGAGTGGTCCCCAATAAAAGAAACAAGCACCGCTGGAAACGGCTCTACCGACATTGTTGGGAAAGCGGCGGCAAATACGAAGAGGCAGGCAGAAAAGGAGGCGGCCAAGAGGGCGGCTAAGAAGGCGGCCAGGAAGGCTGCGCAAAAGGCTGCTGGGAAAAGGCGTAGGAATTTGGGGGAGGAGACGTTTGTGGCAGGTGCTGAGGTCACACACAATGGCAGCAGCAACAGCAGCAACATCAACAACAACAGCAACAACAGCGGCAACAGCAGCAACATCAACAGCAACAACAGCAACAACAGCAGCAGCAGCAACAATAAAAGCAGCAGCAGCAGCGGCAACAGCGGTAAGGTTGTCAGCATTGATGAGGATGAGGCAGCCTCAGATGCTAGCCTGCCGTCCGGCTCTCTGAGCTTGGCCGAGGAGGACCAACTTTTCCTCACTTGGGCAGTCAGTGAAGCTGCCCTTGCGGAAGGTGCCCCCCTCCTCTCCGAGGCAGCAGCAACCGCCAACTCCATTTTCCTGTCCCGTTCGGATGGGGAACCAGCACCTGTTGGTAACAACACCGTGCTCCCCACAGCTACAGACTCAAACTCCACACTGGGGCAGACCCCAATAGGAGACAGCGGCGCTGCCGCCGCCCCTGCTGCCGGCGACCTCCCCGAATTCTCTCCGGGCGTCTTCACGTGGCCCTCCATCGGCTCGCTTGGCTTTACGATCTCGACGCGTTTCTCCGTCTTCTCCTGCTTGGTGGGATCTGGCCCCGGGGGTCAGCTGGTGGGGCTGACGGCCGCAGCCGACGCCACTGGCATCCTGCAGATGCAGGTCATGTGCGCACCGTTTGCGCCACCGGCCCCACCGCAGCCGCCCCCGCAGCCGCCGGGCGCTCCCGGCGGCGGCATCAGCCCACCCATCCGCCTGCCCCCTCCGATGGCCGCCGGCTATCCGCCTCCCTACCCACCGCCTCGGCCGCCGTTGCCGGCTCCCCCGCCGCCGCTCACGGCCCCACGGCCCCCGCCCGCCCACCCGCTGCCTCCGGGCAGCTGCTTCGACTCGCCTGCTCCGCCGGCCATCCCATCCTCATCCCTCACACCGGCTCTCACCATGCAGCTGCTCCTTATTGGCTCCGGCTGCACCACCAGGGCAGCCTTAGGGCTCTGCAGGTAACTCACGCCTAGGGTTTAAGCTTCAAATGAGAGCTGCTGTCATGAGGGTTTAGTCATTTGATAGAGTTTCCGATTTTCGGAGTCGGATTCGGGTGACGCAACATCAAACTGAATTTGTAAAGAATTTATAAAGGAGAGCCAGCGGCATCCGTGATGGCATTAGACTTGTTTCCCAGCTCTGTATGCAGACCTAGACTGCTCCCCACATCAAACACCAGTCTTTGTGTGTATCTTATTGCATCCTTCTTCATTGGATTGTTTACTGTATGCCTCCTACAGGTCTGATGCTGGAACGCTGGCCTCCTGCCCGCTGTCTTGTGGGGTCTGTGGCGGTACAGCAGCTGCGCAACAATGGTACTGCCTGCCGGATGGCATGCAGGCTGGCGGAATCATGATAGCCGCACTGCAGAGTACGCCGCAGGTGTGCGGGAGGGAAGGGTGGAAGGTGTGAACATGCCAGAAGTGTGGGGATAAAAATCAGGCTGGCGTAGACCTGCACCCATTCCTGCTAAGAGCTAACCTGCTCCAGGCTCCCCTGGTCACAGGTGGGGATGTAGCTGAAATGCGGCTGAAGTGTAGCTGAAGTGCGGCTGGAGTGTAGCTTAAGTATAGCTGAAGTGCACTGAAAGTATCCCTTCTGTCTCGCTGCTTGCAGACATGCGCCCAGACCTGCAGCATAATCTCCCTATGTACGCACTACCAAGTGCTGACGGGCGGCATGTGCATGCTGTGGTCAAGCATATGGACGCCCTCAACGGTGTGGAGCGCCGGGGCCGCCAACATGACGGAGGGCACCAAGGTGACGGCGGGCGGATCGGCGCGCTCAGACAAAAAAAACGCCTCAACTGCCACAACCGGTAACGCCTCATCCACCGCCACCGCTAGCACGGCCCGGACACCTCCTGCTGTCTATACGGCAGCGGCCAGCGGTGATGCCTTTGCGACGTGTCTCAAGTTCAGCTACACCACTGGTGCGTGTGTGTGTGTGTGTGACACACGTATTTTTATAAATCAGTACATGTTGCCACTTGAAACCCTAAACATCAAACCTCAAACCTGCCTTCTAAAACCTGTCACTCCCATCTTGTCCTGCAGGATCGGCACAGGTTTGCCTTCCCAGCGGAATGGACGTTGGGGGTGTTGATGTGGCAGGGTTCTTCTTACCAGATGTGGCGTCATGCAGGTAAGGCTGCGAGTGCCTGGCTTGCTACGCGACCCCCCTGACTGTCATGCACCCTCTTTACCCTAAACCCTTTTAACCCTTAGCCCTGACTACCATGCAACCTCTTAACCTGAACCCCTTTAAACCCTGAACCCTGACTGCCATGCACCCTCTAAACCCTACACCCTTAAAACCCTGAACCCTGACTGCCATGCACCCTCTTAACCCTTAACCCATTAAACCCTGAACCCTGACTGCCATGCACCCTCTTAACCCTTAACCCTTTACACCCTGAACCCTGACTGCCATGCACCCTCTTAACCCTTAACCCTTTAAACCCTGAACCCTGACTGCCATGCACCCTCTTAACCCTTAACCCTTTACACCCTGAACTCTGACTGCCATGCACCCCTGTCTGCCACTTGGTCAAGATCCGATGCATTGCCAGTCCAGCATCCCCCTCACTTGTTAGTGACTGGCTTTCTATTTGATCCCTAGGACGACCATGCACCCTTTAAACCCTTAACCCTCTTGACCTCCTAAACCCTCTGACCCCCCTAAACATACTCTGAAGCCTGAACCCCTATACCTTTGTGTGCTCCGTGCAGCCTTGCTTGCTACGTGATCCCCACATGTGAGCTATCAATACACATGTCCAACGGCTTCTGCCGCATGAAGCGGGGGCCGTTTACGGGGCCAAGCATGGCCGCGGCGGGAGCGGGCGGAGATCCCGCACAGCAGGCCTGCCTCAAAGCCACGCTGCCCGGCAACTCGTGGGGCTTTGTGAACAGGTGACGGGATGTCGCCTGCAAAACTCTGCTGCCCCTGGAGGTGTTTGCAGCATCCCGGAGGGTCGTAGGGCATCACATCGGGGCGGCGGCTGGTGTTGCACTCCCACTGTTGCTGAGCTCTATCAAGGCCACGCTGCCTGGGGTGTCATAGAGCATTCTATCCGAGTGGCACTTCTCTGTCAAGATCGCTTTCTTGCATTGACCAAGGCTCTGGCTAGCCGCTTGGAGCATTGATCTTCGTGGTAGATCTTTTCTTTTCTTTGGACTTAACAAGGTGTGTGGCTGGCCGCCCAACCCCTAGGAAACCTGAGATGCTGACACACACAAAAAACAGCCCGGGTGCGCATGGGGCCCTCGTCGACAGTTGTGAAAAGGCAGGAGCAGGAACAGGAAAGGTACACGACCAACTAGGGAAGGCACAGGACCGATGCACGACGGTAGATGACTGTGGAGCTGCTGCAGCCTGCCCCCCTCCTCTTGCCTTTGCCCTGACAGTAATTAAGTGCTCACAATTAGATACCTCTGCTGACAACCTCCCGCCCAGCTGGTCGTGCCGCACATGCTGCTTTCCTTTTTTATCGATTTGAATTTGAATTTGAGTCTGCCTCGTGTTGGTGGTGGCTTGTATCGTTCTCATTCTTTGCTTGTGTGACTCATGTCTTAGTGTGGGGATCCAGCAGCCAGGCAAGCAGGGCCTCATGCGATGGACGTTCAATCATGCGGTAAATTGTAGAGACGTAATATTTCCATCCGTGTGCTTGAACTGACCGCCACTGGCCCATAGGCAGGTGCGATATCTTGCACGCCGAAATGACGCACGCAGCCCTGGCAGTCTTTAGAATCCCTAGCAGCGCTCATACCAGGAGCATGCAAATTATTATTTTATTTAGCGAGGCATATTGATTTCACAAAGCTTACTAGTACTTAGGAGGTTGAAGGGATGTGGGCATCGTGTGCATCACCCTATACCTGTTGTTCCAGCTCGTCTATGCATTGGCCCCCGATCGAATTTTAAATAATGGCCAGAAGTGTGAAATGGAAGTGAATCCGGAAAGGTAGACCGAAGTATCCCTGCCTCTAAAAGCAAGAGAGAGACAGAACGCCAGTCCCCAAAGAGCCAGTCCCCATAAACCGGTACAGGCACTAAATACGCTAGGACAGTGAGTGAAACCAGTGACCCCCCTGGGCAAGCAAACAAAACACACAACCACCGAGCAGTAGCTTGGGGATGAACCCCTGGGTGAAGTTGCCATCCGTTCTCTCCTCATCTGCCTTTTTTTCTCTATTGACTTTTCTAGCTGACTTTTTGTTTGCCGACGCGGCCGAGCTTCATTTCTGCATGACCCAGAGGTGTAACGTCATTGACCTATCTTTTCCTGGGCATCAGGGCATTAGGAGCAAGCATCTAGCGCGTTTCCCTCATGCTCAACATCTTCCCTCGCCCAGCATCGCTGGCAGCAGCATGCTTCATGATGCCTCTGAACGCAGTGCAGCCCCTACTTCTCTGGTGTCGGCCGCACTTTGTACGCCAGGCCGCAGCGTTCCAGCCATCAGAGAAGCGCCCAGTCTATGCTTAAAAGCTCGGCCGCATGGGCACCCAGCAGAAAATCTGGGAGAAGGAAATTGAAGGCAAGAGGGGAAAGAGAAGAAAGAAAGAAAGGGCAATTCAAGATGGTCCGGCGGCTCCCTCCTGGCTAGCCATGTGCATGCTGAGGCCCACCCACATCCATTCTTCTGTCACCCGGTAGCTAACGCGGCTTGCTTGAGGGTGGCTGCAACTGGTTGATGCTCCCAGCTATATGATCCCGCTAGTAGCTGTTAAGAAGGTTGCGTCCCCTTGGGCTCCCTTGCATGAGAAACTGCATGCAAGCTGGTGGACGTTGCCGCGTTGAGCAGCATCTGAGCTTGTGGCCTATACATTCTGGGGGGAAAACTGCCTAGGCGTACAGATTAAGGCAACAAAGTAGCTCTTGAAGTAGCTGACTCTAAGCAGCTGCTTCTGGATGGCCGAGGGAACTTGTAATAAGTCTCTGCAGTGTTGAAGCTGAGTCCAAGCAAAATGCTTGTAGCTGATGAGGGAGCTTAGCCTCGCTCAGTTCTTGTTCCTAGGGTATTTTGGGGCTTAGTCCAAGCAATTGCGTAACTTTTCTTTTCTTTTGACTTGGGCTACAAGGTGTGAGGCCGGCCGCCCAACCCTAGAAAACCTGAGACGCGGACACACACAAAAACAGCCCAGGTGCGTATAGGGCCCTCGTTGGCAGCTGAGAGAAGGCGAGCAGGAACAGGAAAGGCACATGACTAACAAGCACTCACACGGCCGCAATAGCTCATGCGTAAAAAGTAAGATGAAGGTCTTAAAAAAAAACTGCCAAGACACCCCTCTAGCTAAAGCACGCTACCACCAGAATTCCACCCAAAAGCGGCTGCACACGTTTCCACCAAACCCGAAAAAGGGATCCAACCTACAGAAGGAGACAAGAGCTGACAGGAAACCAGAAAAGGAGAAGCCTGGACACTAAGAGGGCAAAGGGCTGAGGAGTCCCTAAGGCATAACCCCCGACCCTCAAAGACACAACTCTCAAACCAGCAGCCAGCCATAAGGCCCAAACTACCCCAAGGCCCGCACAACACGAAGCAAGAACCGAGAACAGGACAAGCACAACCGAAACCATGGACTATGTCACAAAGGGGGCAAGAGGGGGCACAGTGACCCAAGAAGTCAAGAGGATTGCAGAGCAATTAGGGATGTCTCCCGGGGACCAGTAGCGTAACTTCGAAAGGCTGAAGGAAATAGTCTAAGCTGCAGAGTGAGGGACAAGTATGAACAAGTGTTACCGTGAGTGTGACCCGAGTCTGGGATGGAGTCCATACCCCTGGGGCTATACCGTCACCAGCCCGGCTCCATGCCGGATTCCGTACAAGGTCACGCGGTGATTGACGCGTGTGCCTTTTCAAAGCATCTGAAAGGGTCGTCCCTAGCATGTCCAAATTCACGGAGCTTGAGTGCCGGCGTTTTTCAAGAAAAAATACCAGCGGAGTAGCTTAATTTCTTATATATCGCAGTCCTTCGATTACAAATGCCGTCCTTCCTGGAATACAAGTTTTCTGATCTGCACCCAAGCGACTTGTACCTCCGCTTGAACCAGGGAACGTCGTCTGAGACACCATGCTTGTTTCATGTCCACAGTCAGGTAGGTCCATCGTCACCCGTAGACTGCGTGGTGAGCACGAGAGGCTCGCTTTGCCCCGCCAAATACGTGCTCCTCGATGATTCCGACTGGAGCGGACTGAAGCGTTCGTGAATGGGTCACACCGCCTGAGGCGCGTTAGCGCCCACGTGCGAATGAGGGAGATCTATGCTTTCCACGTATCATGAGGGTATACCGTGTTGCTTTACGGGTTATTCCCACAGTTGATGTTTCTTCGGGTATCCCGTCTTCAGTCTTAAAAGCGGGTCCTCGCATCGTCACCATGCACGATGGCTTGTACTTGAACCCTGCTGGCATGTCTGGGCACACCACAAAGTCCTCTTAATTATTCTGACGTTAGGACAGCATGGGCGATGGTAATGAACTGCTAGGCCTAATCATAGGGACTACCATGGACATAAACTCACTGAGGACGATAGTTTTAAAACCAAGTACGGTGCTGGTGTTCATTGCCATGATGGCCAAGATTCCAGTCAGAGCACTGGATATAGGGAAGGTGCTTCCACTGGATCATGCCCAATAAAATGTTCAGCTGTTTTGCAGTTATCAAAGGGCTCCTGTAAGTATCCAATTTTTGTTAATTACGCCACTCCGTCATCAGTCTGTGAGTTTATATGCTCGTGTTATACCCTTCAAAAGATACGTCTCCAATGACCAGCCAGGGGTGGGCGTGGCCAGGGGGGGTCGGATTTACGTTGGGGGAAGGCTCAGAGGCTGGGTGCCTCCCAAAGTCCCCCGGCCGGTGGTGTTGGGGACCCATTTTGGAGCCGTTTGTTGGGTTCTTTGAGATTGGGCGTTGCGAGGCTTATGACATTCCCTGTTTCCTAGAAGGGGGGTTTCCCTAAGTTTGTTCTAATCGTTTACTCCAAATCCCGATCGTAATTAGACCTGCTAATTTCGATGTTGTTTATCTTTCATACTCATATTTTCAGCTTTCCTTTGCAGCTACATATCTTCATTCAGCATTTTGCCACATGTGGCCAGTGTTTTTATTTATAACCTTACCACCTAAAAGCGAGATGAACGTGCGAGCGATTGCCCTCTCCTCTGAATTCCTCCTCCTTCTCTTTCTCCTCCATCGTCCTCCACGGCGCCATCCTCGGTATCCTCCTCATTACTGATTTGAGTGATTGATGCCCCTTCACTCTCCTCTACTCGTATTCACAAACATCCTTGACTTCCACCCTGAATCCCACAGATCCTGGCACTTGCCTCGCCCATTCTCAGAGTGGCCATATCTTGCCCTTCTGCCGGGGATGAAATGCCAAAACATCAGAGAAAAAGGAATGTGCCATGTGCTTCATCAAACTATGAGAAGCAGCTGCAGGTCAGTAAATTATAACGAATGGATAGCACGATTGCATACTTACAAAAAAACACCTACAAGGTTGTAAGGTACTTATCATATACATTCTATTCCCTAGTGCGTTTTTATATGAAGCTCTATTCTGAACTTGCTTACTGCTGAATGAGCAGAGGTAATGTAAAATACCACTGGCCACCGACTACATCCATTTATTGATATAGCCATCATGTATTGCATGCTGGCATAATGGTACCTCAACAGGGGGCAGCGGAGGAAGGCTGAGATGACAGAACGGCAAGTAATTTACAGTGTATCTTGGATTGCCTACAGAAGTGGAAAATCCAGGTTATTCGTCACATTTCCTAATTGCTGCCAAGCCACCGAGGCTTGCATTTACTGATAACATTTTTTTTAGTGAATTATGTACTGGCTGAGACGAGGCACGGAGGGAAGCTGCCAGCGGGGTAGACTGGGTGCGATTCCATCAATCTGATACAGACATACAGTGCACGGGCATGTTAGTTTCCAAATTCCTCATTTATTTTTGATTGGCTGGAGGGAGTGGCGGAAGGGTTCTTAATTATCAAATTTCAAGCAAATGCGACTACCGTACTGGTACATATCTGGCTTGATTGACAGTTGAGATTCCCGTGGCAGCTCTGATCAATAACAAAAAAAAGAAATGAAGCTACGTCCTACTGGGCGTGGACATCAAGGATAAGCTTCAGCTTGCTGCAAACAACACTGATCAATAACCAATCCATATAAATATATAATTGTCATTCCACTTTTTCATCTGCTGTATGTATGTCTGCAGGTGGATTTAGACGAGGCTGCATGGCTGGCCATCCTGTCCCGGCTGTATCCCGTTTCCCCCAGGCCCAAGCTCACTGCTGGCAGCGTCTACTCGATGCTGCCTGTAGTCCACATGTATGACATCCAAAACATCATGGACGAGTGCATGCAGTACCTGTCAGCCAAGTTCCCGCATGGCCTCAGCTCCAACCCTGCCTCCGACGGTTACGTGATGCGCTGGCTGATCCTGGCAGACAGCTTGCAGCAGGACAACCTCCGGGAGAGGTGCATGCAGAAGATCCGTGGCATGGCGCACAACAAAACGCTGGAGACTGCCCTGCTCAAGAATGAGGGCAGCGGTGTCCCCATGGTGGTACCAGTCAGGCCATTGCATTGCCCATCGCATGGCAGTTTTGGTTCATGTTCTCTCTATGGTCATGTCCTCGGCTGGTGCATCACCTGCAGAAAGTGGGCATGCTGCACTTCCACCAGCTGCAGTGGATCGTGCAAGTCTTGCGGCCGTTCGCCTATTCTTGCAGCCCCAACCCGAGCGAGTCAAGTGGGCAGGCCCCAGCTTTTGGACTCCATCAAGGCCTTAAGCCCCGACTGCCTGGCTGAGCTGCTGGGAAATGTGGTGGCTGGCTCTGGCAGGAATTAAATAAACACTGCATCAAAATAAATGTGCAGGGGACGGCTGCAATGCTGCATACATGTTCCGCTGATGGCCCATACTGGCCTGACTGACTGAGGTCTGCCCTTGCCTGTGGTTGAGCTTATAAAGCCTGGCCCAGCCTGGCTGGCGGAGGGCTGCCCTGTTGTTGCGTTTTTAGCCTGGCCCAGTCTGGCCAAAGGCAGCCCTGTTGTTCCGCCCCTAACCTGGTCCGGTCTGACTGATGGGCGTACCGTTGCTGAGCTCTATAGTGTATACCCTGCCTGGTCTTCTTGAGGGCTGCCCTATTGTTGCGAGTATAGCTCGGCCTAGTCTGGCCAAATACACGCCCTGTTGCCATGCTCATGGCCTGGCCTAGTCTAGCCGGATGGCCACCCTGTTGTTGCGCTCATGCCAGGCAGTATATTGAGCCTTTGGATCGTACATCAGTCAGCATGCTTAACTTTGGTTCAACATTTTCATCATGGCCACTGGGGATAATCCTATGTCCCATGTGTACCTTCTTGTTGCTTGACTTAAGTTCAGTCAGGAAGTGGAGATTCTCATGAGGGCAGCACCCTTTCTTAAGCCCCGATGCTACCAGGACAGTACTTTATGCTGAGGTGCGCCAGGCCTAGGGTCCAATACCTTGGTGCACCTGTGCATGATCTACTGCAGTGGTGCACCAAAGTATTGTAAGTGTGAGCGCAAGCTGGGAGCCGCACCAGCAATAGGGTGTGCGCTTGTATGCGCACAACTTATGGTTGCCGCTCGGTGCGGTTAGCACGGCTGACACGAGAGGACGGGGGAGCGGTCAACAACGTGAGACACCCTTGCCTCCTGTTGGACAAGGGGAGATGGCGAGCATGTGGAGGATGTGCTGCATGTCTGCTTTCTGTGCCCTAGCATGAAGAAGAGGCTTAGGGAGAAAGATTGGGCAGGCCCCCCGGAAGGCGCCACAGACTTTCAACAGTTGTACCGAGGAAGGCTTGGGTTGGAGGCTCTTGACTTTTGTTGAGGCCTAGTTTGTTGCTTTTCTTTGCCTTCTTGGGGAATAGGCTTAAAAGGGGCAGGGAAACTCGGGCTGCCTTGGGGGGGGGTATTTCTTTCTCCTTCTCAGTTCCTTTTCTCCCAACGGGACAGTTGGCGCCCACGCGGCCTAGCCTTTTCGAGCAGGGCCCAGAGATGCAATGTCATTGACTTTGTCGACGCAGTAGATCTAGCCCTCCAGTCCAGAACCATACATTCTACCAGACCTCGCCATATGCGTCCCGTATACAGTGCCTCCGTCCTCTATGGAAGGAGCGATAAACACGGGAGGACAAACATTCAGTTGCAAGTCCTTCTTCAGATGTGGATACTTATACCAGTGTCGAGCCTTTTCTGAGCAGGGCCCAAAGGCGTAACGTCATTGTCTGGTTGCGAATGTCTTATGTGCATGGCCTGCCAGCAGCTCTCAAGCAAATGAGGTATCTCAAGATCCCCTGTTCAAGATCACCCCTAAATTCATGACCAGTTTTCCAGTTAAAATCAGTTTTCCTGTCCACGTTCGCCAAGAGCGAGGCGCAAACCATTGCAATACGAGCATGAGGCTCCTTCCAGAGAAAGACCCAAGCATCTTTCCAAGACCAGGCAAGCAAACAGGCCGTGCAGAAAAAGCCCCTGGCCGCATCAGCAGGTGGACAACCTTGAAGGTTCAGGGCAGCGCCCCTTGAAGTTGAAAAAATATTGAGGGTCTAGCATCTTTAATCCATCAGCTAACAGCTTTCAAATACATGCAGAGCTGCTGAAAGCTGTTGACTGTCAGCATGCACGCACGCGTGGCGCTCACGACAGGCGCCCCTGCTTATGTCCTGCCTACTGCCGGCGCATGTTCATGCCCGCACGAATGACCTCGTCCACCAGCAGCAGCTGCGACGTGATGATGGGCGCGCTTTGCATGATCTGCTTCTTCACAATGTAGTTGTCGTAGATGCCGGACAGCGTGGGGTCCATGGGCTCCCCCGTGGTGCAGTCAAGGCCGCACACCACACCCTTCTCCGTCTCCTCCTGGAAGTAGTCATGGCCAGGGCAGGCTCAGCCATATGCTAAGGTAGGGAGTCTAGAGAGGTAGAAAAGTTAGGATATAAGTAAGAGCGGGGGGATGTAGTCAATGCCGAACACCACACCCTTCTCCTCCTGACAAGGATCCGAGCTAAAGCAGGCTCAGCGATATCGGTATGCAGGAAACAGGTAGGGACGTAGTATTTAAGGGTAATATGATAGTGGTTCAGTGTGGTTCAGAACACCACACCCTCCCTATGAAAAGTGCCACAGCCATGGCAGGCCCCACATCGTTATACTGATACTTGTGAACCCGGGGCTCGCCCCCAGACGTGTAACGTATCTCCATTATCCATGTTGGCAGAGGGCTTATGCGGGAGCAGCCCCCCCGTCACCTCTCCCTCGGCTGCCACCCACCTGCAGCTTGATGATGCATTCTTGCGCATCATGCCCCGAGTTCTCCGCGATGATCTTTGGGAAGCCCATGAGCGACTCCGCATACGCCTCGATGCCTAGCTTGGCGCGACCCAGCGTCGCCTTCTTGGTCACCGTGCGCAGGTGGTGTGCAGCAGCCACTTCAAAGGCTCCAGCTCCTGAAGGGGACAGAGAGAAGGCAGTGAGACGAGACAAAGAGCGGAATCAAGGGCCCTGAGTGGAGCAAGCTTGTGGCCCCCCAGTAATGCGTCAAGGGTTTTACACTTCAGGGCCCTGCTTAAAAAGACTCAGCCGCATCCGTCCCCCAGTAATGTCAACGACGCTACACCTCTGGGCCCTGCACAAAAAGCCTCCACGGCGTCAATCTACCAGTTATGTCAACGATGTATCACCTCTGGACCCTGCTCAAGAAGGCTCAGCCACATCCGCCCCCCAGTCATTTGGGCTTCCATGAGTGCTGGCTTTTTCTGATGACAACACTCAATGCCCGCAATGAGCATCACCTCTCTCTCTGTCGCTCAAGGCTGCTTTCAAACATGCCAAGTAACCTTCCCATTTCATAAAAGCCCAGGTCTCCTTCATTCCTTGACCTAGTACTCAATGCCCGCTGCTTTTTAAGCTGCCAAGTTGACTACCATTTCAAATAGAGCCCAGGTCTCTTTCTTACTTATACATATTGCTCAGTGTCCGCAACAACTTCTCATCTTCCAGTCGGTGCAAAATTCATTGCATAGGGCATTATTTGGGGCGCCACATGCTCTTTGCAGTGACAACCAACTGCTGTTCGGTACTGGGCTTACAGCGATAAGCTGCGGCTCTAGGGAAAGCTCTGTGCAGTGTTTCACAGGAAAACAAGTTTCCTGACGTTTCATCTGCTTGAAAGCCGCCTCTGGTGCTCGAGAAGCAGGAGGAAAAAAGTGCGCCCGGCACATGACCTCAGGCTCACACATCCGTCCACACCCTGCTGGCACCCACCTGCCACCACAGACTTGTCATTCAATACGTTCTGAACTGCCCGCATGCCATCTCGCACCGCCTCCTTCATCTGTGCAGCAAGCAGAGGTTAACAGCTGAAGTCTTATCCACCACTATCTGGGTAGCAGACAAGGGTTTAGGGTTTCCAATGTTCATCCCCCTTTATCAAAGCAGCAGGTGGAAGTTAAGATTTGCGGTTGATCCTTCTTCATCTCTGCACGAGACGATGATTCCGGCTTAACCTATTTACCCTGAGCAGCGGACGAGGGTTTTACGGTTTGCCCTCCTCCGTCTCAGAGGCGATTGCATCCGAGAAGGGCGGTCCAGGTAATGAAGGTATGGCATATATGGAGAAGACGGGGCATGGGGCCCAGGTGATAGAGGGCAAATGAAGAGGACAGCACATGGGCATAGTCAGTTTCCATCATGGATTCATCTGGGCACTAGGCGAAGTCAGGGCGGGCTCTGCAGGGATACGTGCATGACCCTCTAAGGCCCACCCATCCCAGGAGTTCTTCTTGACGGCGCACCGTACTATCTTTGGGCAATGGGCAACCACCACCGGGCCGATAAGGACGAAGCCGTGGACTTGGTGCATGCCTAGCCGGTGGCTCAAGCAGCAGGGCATGATGCACCAGGCTTTCCAACCCCACCTAGACATTGAAGCACAGGAAGCTTTACCCTTAACCCTGGCGCGCTCACCTGCGAGATCGTGTGGTCGTTTGGCCCCTTGATGAGGATGGTGCACGAGGCAGGGTTCTTCACATCCTCTACGAAGGTGTACTTGTCTTCCCCCAACGTGTGCTCATACACCAGACCAGCGTAGCCCAGAATCTCGGGGCTGAGCTCCTCCATCTACCAATAGAAGGGCAGGACAGAAAACTGAGCGTCAGCACATCCACGCTTTGAACAAAACCTTCTTGCCAGCAAAGGTCAACAATGCAGGACAGTCCTCCTGGACAAGCCCAGCACATCAGGGCAAGCTCCCCCATTTGCAAATAGTATAGCAGGAGGTCCACACTATGGACATATCTGTCTCATCAGCGATGCTCATAGAAAAGCACAGCACATCAGGGCTCCGCTCCTTCATCTGCCATATGCATCAGCAGTCCTCCTTTGCCCTAACATAACTTATCCTCGCTTAGCCCCTAAGCCCACCTACTGCACCCTTCACCCCACCGAGTTGATAGCAGCCCCTCCAAAGCACATCTGCAGCCACTCCCCCCACACCCTTTACCCCCCCAGCACTTCTTCCTGTCCTAGCCCTGGAACCCACGTCTCCTGCCCCTTTCACCCTCACCGAGTTAATAGCCACCCTTCCAAACCACATCTGCCCCCCGCACCACATCTGCAGCCGCTCCTCCCCTAACCTTAACCGTCCCGTCATTCTTGCCCGCCCTGCCCCAGTCCCCACGCCTCCTGCCTCCTTCACCCCCACCGAGTTCATAGCCGCCCTCCTGCACCACAACTGCAGCCGCTCCTCCCCTAACCTAAACCGTCCCGTCACTCCTGCCCGCCCTGCCCTAGTCCCCACGCCTCCTGCCTCCTTCACCCCCACCGAGTTCATAGCTGCCCTCCTGCACCACATCTGCAGCCGCTCCTCCCCTAGCCTTAACCGTCCCGTCACTCCTGCCCGCCCTGCCCAGCCCCCACGCCTCCTGCCTCCTTCACCCCCACCGAGTTCATAGCCGCCCCCCCGCATCACAGCTGCAGCCGCTCCTCCCCTGACCTTAACCGTCCCGTCACTTCTGCCCGCCCTGCCGGTGGACCCCAAACCTCCTGCCCCCTTCATCCTTACCGAGTTGATTGCCGCCCCCCCGCAGCACAGCTGCAGCCTCTCCATGTTGCGCTTCTTTGCGCGCCGGAGTGCAATGACGCCCTCCTTGGCCAGCATGTCCAGCGCCAACGGGTCAATGCCCTTCTGGTTGATCAGCACAAAGCTCTTGTCCGGCGTGTTGCACACCTGGACGAAGAGGGCGCACGTGTGAGAGTGTGATCAGATGAGCGCGAGGCATGGCAGACAGGGCAAAAACTCACTTAGGCGGGAATTGCTTCAATGCAGTGCTGGAATGGGTACTTCTCTGCCCTTGATGTCATTTACGCGCTCTGGCCTGCTGGCACACTTGCCGTCCGAACAGTCAGGCGCTGCCTGCCCCACTCTACCACTCTCACACTGGCCTGCCAGCTCCACAGCTTGCCATTTGATTTATGGTGCTTCAGCAACAATTCAACAAGCAATATCATTGCCTGGTGCAGCAAGCCCTGCAACTCGAGCCTCAGGCCGTAGGCCCATCAAGGTTTGGCCCCAAATGGCCCAGTAATGGCCACACAGCGCCCCCCAAACGAGGGCCCCCCACATTCAAAAGGCCCCCCTGCCCAAAGTCTGCCCCCACCTGGCGCTTGAGATCCACAATCTTGCGCACTCGCTCGTCTGTGTACTCGCGCTCTGCAGCCACAAGCTTCTCACGTTGCTCCGCATTACTGTAGAAGAAGCCGCTGTTCACCTGTGATGGTGAGCATTCAAACCAGGGAGGTTGAAGGGAGATCCAATAAGAAAGAGAGCTCTGCTACCCTGTCTGGCTATAGAAGAGGCCGCAGTTTAACAGGTGGTGAGCATTCAAACAAGTGCGAGTCAAGGAGGATCCAAAGGAGGGGACACCTCTGCTGCTCTGCTTGGCTGTGGAAGAAGCTGCTGTTCAACTGGTGGTGAGTGCCGTGTTTCAACAAGGGAGATCTAATATGAAATAGACCTGCCAGCAGGAAAATGTTTGATAAGGGCGAGATCACGCTGCGTGGTAGTGTGGTAGAAGCTCTATACCCGGGGGGCAAAACGCACGCATTCCAAGAAAAGTCTAAGGAAATTCTCAGAGACATCCCTTACAAGGGAGATCTTGCTGAGGTTTCAAATAAGTCGCTAAGCGCACGTGCCAAGTTTTCAAGCAGAGAGATGTCAGTGAGATCCAAGAGAAATTGGGTACAGATTAAGTCGCGGTTTTACTGAAGGAGGGCACCATCCAGATGGGCACACACGCACAGAGGGGATACCACGCATCCAAGGGCAATCAGCCGTTGATTCCGCTGCGTCAGAGCATGCCTCTTCCAGGGAGGGGCTTGCGCTTTAGTGCAGAATAGCAAGTGTGTGGGGATCAAAGTTGTTTAGGGCTGGCATGCGAGGACTGATGCGTTTTGGGTAAGTGCCACAGTTCCCTTTTGCGCCACACATATCTTGCTGCAGCATGCGAGTGTGTTCCTCGCACCTCGCTCTTCTCGTACTCAAGGGAGACGTTGCATGTCAGGATGAAGCAGTTCTCCAGCCTCTTTGGCATGCCCTCGTGACGGGAGCCATGATCGAGCACCAGGCCGCGGACCAGCATCGTGTCCTCGTCCAGCTTGTGGCGCATTTGCATGACCTCAATCTGCATGGGGGAAGAACGAAAACATAAATTTGGGTACGTCAGTCGTCTGCGGGCGAACACATTTGCGAGACATCAATCTGCGTATGACAATTTGATGCTCATCTGCATGACCTCATTATGCATGGGATAAGACAGCAACACATTTTTGAAAATGTGCCATGTGCGTGCGAGCGATGATGTGCCATCATGGCCATAGCGCATCTGCATATCCTTTATCTGCATGCATGAGAGAGGCAAGGGTTGACAGACAGCAGCTGTCTCATGCACTCGAGAAGCCATCAACGCCATTGTGTGGAATTCACAGCAATTCGAGAGCGGACACTGAGAGACATCATGGACACAGAGCACGCCAGGTTTGGCGTTACACCCCTGCTGCCATAATGCTGAAGCTACAATGCATCTACATCATAGAGGGGCCTGGTGCAGCAAGCACTCCAGCTCAGGCCGCTGGCCCATCCCTGATCAAGGTAATCCCTTGTAAGCCCAGTGGTTGCAGCCCAGTCCCTTAGGGGGTCTGGTTGCAAACTAGAAAAACGGTTCAAACGGCCCACTTTGGCGCCTCCCCCCACATGTGCATGAGCGACCCCTTGCATGCGCACCATGTGCAAGTCCAAAGGCTGTTCTGGCTTATGGATCATCATCACTGCATCTGTGATGATGTCTGTGAGCTGATCTGCAAGTCTCTCATGGAGCTTGGTGCGTAGAGAGGTGCGAGCAACACAGCGCAGCACTTCGCGGTCCTTGACGTCGACTGGTGTCTTGAAGGTCTCTAGGAACTCAAGCACAGCCTTCTTGGCAATTTCAAACCCCTGCGAAGAGTGCGCGCGCACTTTGGTTTCACGAAGATCTCAAATTTGGAGGCTTCCATTTTGCGCGACAGCGACTCGCCTCCACAACAACGCGGGGGTGCGTGCCCTCTGAAATAAGGCGTTCAGCTTGCTTCATCATCTCGCCAATCATGAGCACTGTCGAGGTGGTACCATCGCCAGTGACGTCGTCTTGCGCCACAGCTGTCCTGGCAATCATGACTGCAGTCGGGTTCTGGATCTGCATCTCCCTAAGAAGCACGTTGCCGTCCTTGGTCAGCTTGATTCCACCCGCGCCATCTACAAGCATCTTGATGGTCCCCTTAGGGCCCAGGTTCGTCTTCATCACGTCATGCAACCCCTTTGCAGCATTAATGTTCATGAACAGGGCCGCATTGGCCCCCATGATCTCCGCATTTGGGTTCAGAGTTTTCACTGATGACATTCGAAGTTTCTTCTATCAAACCGATTACCACACAGGTGTTATGCAATAATTTAGGAGTCTTCAAATATGTTGGGGGCAAGAAAATTGTAGGACGCGGTGTGGACGACTCCACACCCAGATCGAAAGACATGCTTGAGTAGGGCAGGTGGGGTGAACCAGGTGAAGGGTGTACATCTCCGGAAGGTGCCACGACAGGCTCGCGCCTCGGTAGATTGTGATCACGCGTATTCTGGTCAGATTTCCTCACCATACTGACATTCACTCCCCATTATGCTACGTGCCAGGCCTCTGGATGGCCCTGTCCACCTAAAGGGACCTTCTTTTTTCAGCACCTCTTTAAATCTGAACCTGTCATGCAAACTACATGGGTCATGGCATTGTCAGAAACTCGGCATGCTCGCCTTCAAAAAGTTGCTTGCTTGCGTGCCGCTGCCAGCATAACCACATCAACGGCTTTGATCCCTCAAATAAGGTAGGTAGTACCCACTGGGTACGACAGCTCATCCCAAACAATCCGCATCCTGAGTGCTACAGCAGGGCTGACCCGGGTGACATGCTAGCTCATTAGTTTCTAGCCGCAATTCAGCTACATCAGGACCTGTAGCCAAGGTCGATGCAGCCATGTTGCTCGGCCCACCGTCCGTGGCCGGTCAAGGTTTGGGCCTCATTTGGTCCCCAGGGGCTGTGGCCAGTGGCCTGCACAAGGTGATCAAGTGCGCACTGAGATAAAGATTCCTCCAGCTGGACCAAAACACCTCAGGATCTTCTATACTTCTATTCATCATATACCGGTAGTTATTCCTTTTTCTTTTCATTCTTGCCATGTGAGTGCGTACCATGCCGGTCTGCTCCCTGTCCCAAAGCCTGTCAAATGGGGGCATCAAAGCTGATCATATCATCAGCGTGGATGCAGCAGAATAACAGAAAGAGGAATGGTATGCTAAGAAAAGAAGGTATCTCACGGAGGTGAGGACCCCTAGACCCAATCACGGGCTGAGGGTGGTCAGGGTGAGGAATCAGCACGGCAGGCATGATGTCAACGGGTACCGATGACCACTGGGGCAGAGGACGACGAAAATGACGAAAACAATCTCTGAGGAAACTCTATTTCCGGGCATTAGAAAATGCATTAAGCCATAGCTCGTACGTCCAGCTAACTGGCTCAGCCGCCTGACTTTCTAACAAATGGGCTTTACCATGCGCAGGCCCTGACTGGGAGTCAAGTTGTGGAGTGCTACGAGGTCCTGTAATCAAACCAGTGTGACCGGTGAGCGTGACAATAACTTAATGGTGCGGTTGACTTGGCTATTGGCATGCAGGCTTTTCGATTTCCTAAATTACAGGAGACCGACTGCAAGGCAGGCTGTAATCCTTAAGAATTATAAAACATGCATATCTGCAAGAATTTCGGCAAAACAAACTTGTTTAAATTCAATAATTTCAGGAGGCCTGCGATAGGGCTGTCTGACAATTATGACACCTTAACCCGGCATAATCTCAGTAATGAGACAGCGAGAAACCGAAAAGCTGACTTGAGCAACGAGCCTACGATCCTTAATAGCCTGATAGGACGTAAACTGAGCATCTAGATGTGTTTGGTATCAACGCTACGGTTCGGCCCAGGCCAGGTGAATGTCATACTTAGCCTGCTGAACTGGACCAGGTCTGGCTAGTTTCAGCTCGGGTCAGTTGAGCCAAACCAGGCTAGACATGGCCAGAAGGGAAGAGTCACAAACAACGAATTTTGGAGATTTTCCACACAAATTGCCCACACTTTCAAGGTTCTACTAACATCGTGAGAACACCTTCTGAGGAAAGTCGGATAAATCGAAAATGGCCTGTCACTACTCCAATGGAACAACTGCAGGGCAGAGACGGAACGCCTGAGGATATGGCCCAATGGAACTACAAAAAAACGGAAGTGCCAAGCGCGTCATGATCTGGTTCCTGAACAAGGACGGAGAATGTCAGAGCAAAGGAAGGTGCCCCAACGGTGAAGACTGGAGCAGGCCACAAACAAAAAATAGGTATCTGCCGGCACTATTCCATGTCGCCCCAGGCCACAGGTCGGGCCGGAGGGCTACCTGCTCATACACAACTCCCTGGACCCTTATGCAGGGATGGGATGAAGGCATATATATTCCTTTGCACCCTACGTCATGTTTTGTGACTGGCACCTACGTCATGTTTTGTGACTGGCGCTTATCGTCTGCACTACTGTAGATTTTCTTTGCCTTCCCTCACAATTAATGTTGTTTGGGGTTGAGAGATCCATAAAATGACTGATTATCGAGTGCCGATGCCAGTTTTCAGTCGGGAATTAAGAGATTTTGTGGACAGTTCGCCCTGAGGGCAGCATTAAAAGAAATCAGTTTTTGATGCCCGAGGGAAGGCAAATCGAATCTAAGGTATGAGGTTAATTATCACGCGACGTCTGTGGCTATGTGTTGGCTGCTTGCCCATGGGGTCAAAGTTTGTTCGCTCGCTGCCCTGGTTTATTTTACCTCGAACCGGTTTTCAGGCACCTGCCCCATGCGTCAAATCATTCAAATGTGATGCCCTGCTGGACTGTGATACTGCACAAACTTCACCTTCAGCCATCCAGAAGGGACAGATGCCATAGACTCAATTCCAGCAGAAAATACCAGAGGGGAGGAACAGCCCGGAGGGACAGGAGCGGTCAAGCCTATCCTCCTCCTCCCAACGACCACAAATCAGCGCTTTTAAGTACAGACGCCACCATGCTATGGCCTCCACAGCTGCCGCGCACACCACCGTCCAAATGCCGGCGAGGATGCCATACCAAGGCTGTTACAGACTGACAGCCATACTGGTGAGCAATGGAGAGGCGTTCCCAAGGGCATGGCTGATCCGATATAAGCTCACACAGCTGACGACCAGACGACGGGAGCATGCTGCTACCTAGCATGGCAGGGTCTGCTTGAGGTGAGCCCAACCAACCACAAGGGTAGGGACCGGTATGTGCATTGCCGTATCCCTCAAATACTGAAATGCTGTTGACCGTTACTGAAGCTGCAAGAGGGGCATCTTGTGCTCGCTTTCCCTTAGCAGCTGCCAGAGGGATTGCATGGAGGTGCTGAGTTGAGCTGCCCATGATTTTCAACCGGATTTAGGAGAGTTTCGTACATTTTCTGATTTGTGCCATACAATATCTCTCTGAAAGGCAGTAATGACCATACAGTGAAGGTGAAATCTTGTGGTCGAGGGTTCGAGCCCCTCATTGGGCGAGTGGTGCCCGGTTAGCTCAGTTGGCAGAGCGCAAGACTCTTATCTGACATTTTGAACAAGCTTCGCCGTAATGCAGCCCCTCGTCCTTTATACGTCGACATGGCATTCACGTGCTGAAGTGCATCACAGGGATCACGAAATTCAAAGGAGACATGTACAAGTCATCAGCGGTGTCCATCAGCACAGGTTACCCTCTGGTAAACAGGTTCACAAGCGGAGAAAGTCACAGACATGTACACCCCCCCAGTGCCCATCTTCGCTTTAGCCTTCAGGCACTGTATGGGGGAGGGACTCTGCGCTCTAGCCTGAAGGCACTGTAGGGGTGGGAGGGCGGTGTTGCTGCCCCACCCTGGCCCCATGTCGCCGCCCCCACCCCCACCCTACGTCCCTGCCCTCGTCTCTGCCCTGGCCCTCGCTTTGCTGTCCCTGTGTTCATGAGATTACTGACCCCGTCAGCTGTATTGGTCAGCTTAGCCTCAGTGAGCCAGAGAGCTGCTGCACGGCCAGTCTCAGCTGACAGCTGCAGTATTGACGGTAGGCCTGTCAGCTCTAGTGGGCCCTGTTGGAGCGAGGGGAAGGCAGCCTGATGCTTGCTGCACTGGCAACTCCGCCATAGCATCTACTAGTTACTTTGCCGTTGCGTTGTCGGCTGCAGCTTGGTCCTCCTGGGCTTTACTACTGATCTGAATTGAAAACCGTTGCTGGACCGGTACTGGGTAGTGGGTAGTGCTCAGCAGACCCTCAGTTGATTGATGTCCAGGGCTGGGCAGCTAGAGACTGTTGGAGGCATGAACATTGCCCCCATATGGTACCAGTAGTTGGCACTACCAACAGTTTGTTGGACCCCCCCGCTGCACAGTAGCGCATGATTTTGTCTTTAAAAAGCGGCAGTACCGCATGATTACAATGAGGATTGATTTCTTCTTAAAAGCAACCAATCTTAAACGCTCTTGCTAATCATTGGCCCTGCAAATTGATGGCATAACAAAACGAGGGTGCAACTAGTAAGGTACGCAGCCATCTAATATTTTAAAGCTGAATTCAGCCTGACCTTGCCGGCTGCCCTCAAGGCTCAGTTTTAAGAGCGCGTGGAACTTGTCGCTACAGTTTTGAGCTAGGTGTCAGCCGCTCAAGATTGTTTTTCAGTGACTCGGTTTCAGGGGGTATTGTAAGCCTTCTTGGTAGGGCAATCAACTCTCCTCTTGTTCTGCATGAAATCATGTATGGCACCGTATCTGTTACATTTTTCTGGGGGGTTTATGCACCGTTGTTCTATGACAGAAACCATGAGTTTCACACTTTTACTTGCTGATGTTCCACACACGGGTACATATCTCGATGATTCATACTGTACAGGTAGATCATACACTTTTGCTCGAGCTTTTTTCACATACCTTTATTCCGCTCCAGCCTTGCGTGAAATTAATTATTAAATGGGCTGCGAGGACCTGCTGCGTGCTAATATTAATTCGGAAATCCGGTGGTGTGCGCTAATTTGCGTCCAACGAAAATGAATATTCTGGCCCGTGAGCGGAACTGTACTGCTACGCTAGGTTCCCTGTGTCCTCCCAGCAAAGCATGATCCGTTCTTGGGTCACATTGTGACACGAAATGTCTCAGAATTTCCAGTACCACAAAGGCCCTGAAGTATAGGCCTCAGAGGAGAAGGCAGAGGAGGAGGAGGACCTGGATGACTGGTAGTTTGCTGCATAGCTTTGGTTGCAAGAATGCCTGGTGAGCGAGAACTTACCAGGCCTCAAACGATGGCTTCTAACGGTGATGCGCGGTGTGATGGCAGTGTTAGTGCTGCGCAAATGATTGAATCTAAGCGCTGCGCGATGGGGCTGTAAATTATTTGTGGCCGACGTGCTATCGAAACATGCCGCGAGCTAACTTAAATTAATTTTCGAGGGGGGGATGAGCGAAGGCAATTGACGGTTACGGTACCGTATCCATCTCACTGAGTTACTCTCACTGCATTTTGACACTATTCACACAATCAATCTCCCAACCCTTCTTAATTCTTGTAAATGGTGCACAACTTCACTCCTTTGCACAATGCTTATCCTGTTTCATGGTTGTGAAATTTGGGGGGCCGCCGGGCCGGTCTCCTTGCGAAAGGGGCCTGCCCGACAAGGTTAAGAGGCAATGGTTTCACTCGGCAATATCTGGATCTCCGCAATCCAAGTCTGAGGCCTACTATGTTCTCACGAGGCAATGACGTTACACCTCTGGGCCCTGCTCAAAAAGGCTCGGCCGTGTGGGCGCCTAAATGAAGGGTTGAGAAGAAAGCACGAAACAAACACTAGGGGAGAGGAAGGAAATGATGAAAAGTGGGAAATGAAGTGAAGGGATAGACAAAGGACTGGAGAAGAAAGACAAGGGAAGTTTCAGCCTCTGAAAAACGTCGACGCCTCAACGATATCTACCACAACTTCCACAAAAGCCAGGGCATTCCACCCAAGCCTGCCCAAGCACAACTGGAAGAAGTCTCTAGCACCGTTCGGAGGACCTGCCCATCCCCGCTCCCCAAGTTGATCCAGCACGCTGGGGCTTTGAAAGCATGCAACGCTTCCTCCACGTGCTCGCTGTCTCCCCTAGCCCAACAGCGCTGGCATCACCGTCTGTCACGCTGCTGACCGCTGTACCGTCCTCGAGTGTCAGCCGTGCTGACGGCGCCGAGCCGAATCCTTTAGTTTGTGCGCACGCAAGCACACTCCCTCCGGCTGGTGCGGCCCCTGGCCCGCACCAGCACGCAGCACGGTGCCCGCCGTAGACTGGAACCAGATGCTGTAGGCGGCCGCGGGCCTGTGTTCAGTGGCAGGATCTCTGAGGTCCCCTCTGCCAGCTGCATCCACCTGCGCCCGCTCGTATGCTGCATCAACAAGCGCTAGCACCTCTCTGACAGGCAGCGGCTGTAGGTCATTTGCTGTCCGACGCAGTTTGGGAACGGCTGATCCCAGCTCCAGCTACCGCAAGGCACCTAGCAATTCACTGCACCAATTGCGCCCTCAACTTCCTATGTTTTTTTTGTGTTTTCCAGCCTTTTGTTTCGTCCCTTCACTTTATTTCCCACTCCCCCCCCTTTCGTTTGTACTGCCCCCTTCTGTGTTTCTTTCCATCTTTCCTCCCAACTCTTTAGTTAGCGCCCACGCGGCCGAGCCTTATTTGAGCAGGGCCCAGACGTGTAACGTCATTGACCAATTGCGCCCTCCGGTGCGCTGCCTGACAGCGAGCTGCATGTCGGCTGCCATGGCTGCTGCCATGAGTGGGCTGTCTTGCTGTGCTGCTGGTGCAACCGCTGCGTTGTAGAAGCGAAGCACATGCTCATGAGTGAGCTTCACCATGAAACCCGTGATATAAGTATTTTCCAGCAGTCTCTATAGTTATCGAACAAAATTCATCAGAGACCTTACACAGATTTT
The DNA here is from genome assembly GCA_037349105.1 of Limnomonas spitsbergensis. Lineage (NCBI taxonomy): Eukaryota > Viridiplantae > Chlorophyta > Chlorophyceae > Chlamydomonadales > Limnomonas > Limnomonas spitsbergensis. The sequence goes on from JAYJMM010000062.1 coordinate 128,808, forward strand.
TTGGAAATGACTGTGTGGGAAAGTTGAGATACGGCCATATACGGTAGTTGGGCCGGTCTTGTTTCATCTAGATTGATGACCCTGGGCATTGATTTGTCAACTGCTTCAATTGACATCTCTCTGAATGTTGAGGTCAGTCTGATTTCAGTCAGGATTAAATAGCTTACTGCTTACCTGTGCGTGCTGCTTCTGACTCAAAATGTGCGGGGTTCAAGTCGCGTACTGTCTCCAAGTGGTTCCAGGTTGTGAGGGAGACTTTCTCATTCAATTTGAGGGGCCTAATATTATCTTTGCTGTAGCCTAGTATCAGATGGGGTTGCATTGGTTGAATGTTGAGGCAAGGCATTTTGACAAGCCTGAAGTGCGCACACAAGCACACTCCCTCTGACTAGTGCGGCTCTGGGCTTGCGCCAGCACGGCACCTACCGTGGACTGGAACGAGGCGCATCCTCCTATGTGAGGGTGGCAGGTAGGAACCTGGAACCCGGCAATCTAGACAGAAGTTAAATTCAGACAGGTGGGTGGAAGACTTTATATACTTGTAATGGGGACACACAGTACTTTTTAGTTGCCATTAAGTCAATGACGCTAAACCTCTGGGCCCTGCTCAAAAGCTCAGCTGCGTGCGTGGGCGCCCAACAGAGAAGGTGGGAGGCAAGGGAAGCTAGATGAGAGCCAAAAACGTTACACCTCTGGGCCCGCTCAAAGCTCGGCCGCGTGGGCGCCCAACTGTTCAGAAAGGAGTGAAGAAGGGACTAAAAAGAAGAGAGGGGGGAAGGAACAAAAGGAGAGGCCGGGAAGGTAATGAATTCCAAGTCCAACACCTGAGTTCCACTTGAGACTAGCCCTCATCAAAGCCTCTAAGAAAAGAAAAGCCCACAAAAGCAAGCGTATCCCACCCCTGCTTGGCCGCGAGGGCGCCCCACTGATCAGAAGGGATAAGAGACGAAACTAAAAAGGGGGCAAACAACAACAACAAAAAAATAACCAAAAGGGAAGGCTGGAAAAGCAAACGACACTGGCGCCATAAAATCCCTAGAGACTAACCCTCAACCCTGCCCTCAACAATGCCCACAGTACAGTCCACAAAAGCAAGTCAATAACGTTACACCTCTGGGCCCGCTCAAAGCTCGGCCGCGTGGGCGCCCAACTGTTCACAAAAGCAAGTGCATCCCACCCCTGCTCATCAGCCTGGTACAGCTGGTGGAAGTTAGTCAATAACGTTACACCTCTGGGCCCGCTCAAAGCTCGGCTGGCGCCCAACTGTTCAGAAGGGAGTAAAGAAGGAACTTAGAAGAAAGGGGGAAAGGAACAAAAGGAGAGGCCGGGAAGGCAAAGAAGACCAAGTTCCACTAGAGACTAGCCCTCGACAAAGCCTCTAAGAGGCGATTCACACCTGTTTCCTTAACTCTCACGTTCCTGCGGGACGTAGTTTTCTTTCTTTCTTTCACACCAGAGCTTTTTGGCGACGAACCCCGGGGTTCAGTTCGCCCATCCAACCCCGGGGGTTGGGGGAGGTTTCGCACGCGAACTGAATGTGGGGTCCGGACCCCACATTCAGTTATTCGCGCGCAAATCCAACCCCGGGGTTGGCAATATTCATCGACCATATTTTTGCGCACCCGTGTTTGATATACCTTGCACATAATCTCAAAGCCCAGAAATCAGCAATGACAGAAGGAAACCAAGGAAAGGGGCCACCTGTGATTCAAATTTCGCTAACCGCAGCATTGTGTGGTGCGGATCGGTCGACGAGCTGTCGGGGTTGGGATCACGACTTGACCGGGGTTGGAAAAACCCAACCCCGGGGTTCAGTTGGTCAGGTGTGAATCGCCTTTAAGAAAAGATAAGTGGTACAGCTGGTGGAAGTTAGTGGCAGCGCCCAAAGGACCTGCCCACCCTCGCTCCCGTTCCTGTTCCCTGACACTAGGGCACTAGAAGCACGCATGTAGCGCATCCTCCACCTGCTCGCTATCCCCCCGTGCCCAACACCGCTGGCAGCAGCGTGCCTTCGCCGCTGACCGTTGCTCGGTCCTCTGGTATCAGCCGTGCTGATCGCGCCGAGCCGCAGTCGCAAATTTATGCGCACACGAGCACACTCCCTCTGGCTAGTGCGGCTCTTGGCTTGCGCCAGCATGGCACCCGCCGTGGACTGGAACCAGGCGCGGTAGGTCGCCGCAGATCTGTGCTCGGTGGTAGTGTCCCTGGGGTCCCCACCGCCGCTTGCGTCCAGCCGTGCTTGCTCGTAGGCTGCGTCAACGAGTGCCAACACCTCTGCGACGGGTAGGCGCCGTAGGGCAGCTGCTGCCTCGCGCAAGGTGGGGGTGGCTGCCTCCCGCTCCAGCTCCTCTAATGCACCCAGCAGATCAGAGCACCAGGTGCGGCCGCCAGTGCCCTGGCTGACTGCAAGCTGCATATCTGTTGCCATGGCTTGAGCCATGAGAGGGCTATATTGCTGTGCCGCCGGTGCCACCGCTGCATTGTAGAAGCGGAGGATATGGGTCCACCAGTCTCGCTGTAGTGGCTGGAGCTGCAGCTCTCTCAGGACTGCCCAACTGGCGGCCTGGTTGACTCAAGTGAAACTGTCAGTTCAAATGAAAGAGAGGAGAGAAAGCTAAAGAGGGACAAAAATAAAAATACCCCTCCCTCCCCCAGACAAGAAATTAAATATAAATCCCCACCTCCTCAAGAAAATAGCCCTTCATGATGTTTATCACCTCCTCCACAAAAGCCAGAGCCTCCCACCCATGCCTGCCCCGGTATGACAGGTGAAGGCTCAATGCTGAGCTTTTCGCAGAGAGGTCTTTCCCTGATTTTGTGCATCTACTTTCAGATGAATATATCGTGAAGATATGCGAGAATATATGTTCCTTTATCCTTCGATTTACCCGAAGGCCATTGTCGGTTTGACGTGGTTCCAAACAGGAAACCCATATCTTGCTATCAGTAATGCACGTCTATAAATTTGTTTGGACACTTAACAGTCCGTTAGTTGGAAATTGTACCCAGCTGCGTCTGCCTAAATTGGATGTCATGCAACCCTGCAAATGAGGTTTGCACTTAAATATGTGGTTTGCAACTAAATGTGTGGTTTGCACTTAGATATGAGGTTTGCACTTAAATGTGTGGTTTGCACTTAAATATGTGGTTTGCAACTAAATGTGTGGTTTGCACTTAGATATGAGGTTTGCACTTAAATATGTGGTTTGCACTTAAATTGGCTTTTCCCCCCTTTCTTTTGTCCTGCCACCTTCTGTGTTTCTTTCCATCTTTCCTCCCAACTCTTTAGTTAGGCGCCCACGCGGCCGAGCCTTATTTGAGCAGGGCCCAGAGGTGTAACGTCATTGACTTAAATGGACTCAATTGAGAAAGTGAAAGGCCCGATGGCTAGAGCACTACATGTTTTCACGTTGCTTCAGCAGGCATGTTTTCTTGCTAATTTATGTCTCGAATTTTGGTCGTCAGGGTCTCACCGTTCAGTTGATAGGGTGCTCCCTATCCTACCACTGCCAATTTCAGGGTGTTTCAGCTACATTTCAGCTACACTCCAGCCTACGGTGCAGGAAGCACTGATCCTTGGGCCATTGGATACCGGTCGAGGAGGGCTCTCTCCCTTGCCATACTATACCTTCACTTGTGTCTGGGACATGTGAGGTACCGGTTGTAGGGATCTATCTGTGTGGCCTGGTGGAGCTGTGGAAGACCACCGGGAGAGACTTGGGTTCCAGTTTTTTCGTCTGAAGCCTTTCCATGCCAGTAGTGCCTGTTCAGTCTCCAGTCAATAGTAAATTCATTCGTTTAATTCAGTGGGCTCACGTGATGGCTCCTGGGTGTGTGGGTGGGTAGGGGTCAAGGTTTTGGCAACGACGGCGCAAACGCAAGAGTGACGATCCTGCCGTATACGATTCGGTTGGAGTGGAGCAGTCTGTGCGAAAAGTTGTGTTCACGTTCCTTTCTCGCCATACGAGATACGCACGTATGCTTACTTGCAATAGTTTGCCATCGAATTTGATTATCTATCTCTGTCGCTCCAATTGCTCCGTAATCCCCACAAACACCGACTCGTACTACCTTTGGTGCGCCGCAAGCCGCACCTACGTCCGGCCGGCCGCAAACCATGTCCCTCAAGGCGCTCCAGGCACAGGTTCGTTTCGCCACTTGACTTATCTCCCCAGTCCGAACAGCCTCAATGCCTTAACCTCCCTGCTCTCCATAATGCCTCCACATACCCCATCCTACCCAGCTCGCTCCCCGCCCGGTCCATTCCTACAGGCTGAAGACTTCAGCCTGGCGTGCCCTGTGTTGTTGCCCTGTGTCACTCCAAGGTCACTCCAAGACGAGGACCTGACGGCATTGGCCGAGTCGGAAGGTGCGGGGAGGTGGCGTATGGGCCACAGAGGACGAGAATACCCATGTCAACCAGGGAGACACCACATGCGCATGGGCCATTGGATGGTCCAGTTTCGTGTGTGCCTTCAATATTTAGGCAGGGCCAGTATCATATGAACCAGGGGTATCCCCCATGCGCATGGGCCACTGCATGGGCCAGTGTCATGCATGCCTTGGATTTCAAGCAGGGCCAGTATCATATGGACCAGGGGTGTCCCCCATGCGCATGGGTCGCTGCATTGGCAAGTCTCTGTTCATATCGTACTATCTTATGGTCTACGGCCTAGGGATCCTGGTGCAGGAAGCCTTGCTGCTTAGACCACCTGTCGTATGCCTGTCTTGTTTTGGTCCCAATCAGCCCAGTGGTGGCTGTTCAGCCGCTTGCAGAGGAGGTGACCTGATGCTGCAGGAACTGTTGCTTGGGTCATCATTCTTGGCTTGTTACCCATCGGCCCACTGGTGGCCGCCCAGCGGCTTGCCAAAGGTGGCATAGACCGCATGAAACAAACAATCGCTTACTGAGGAGCACCTTTCCAGCCCCAAAGTGCAGGGTGGCAGGGGCTGATACGCCTCCAAGCATGCCATACTTACCCACATGCCAACAATTTCACATCGCGGACCACCATGCGACCTGTCCCCTCCATGTTGTAGTTCCTGTCTTGAAGGGTACACGGAGCAAACCCGCCTCCATCAGAAGGCGTCCCTCCCCCTTACAGCCTCGGGAGGTTGAATTTAACCCGTTACTCAAAGACACTGAGGAGCAACCTGCCCCTTCCATGTTATACCAGCTATCTTGTAGGGTGGCAAAGGCAGACACGCCTCGACCATCTGGCGTTCCTACCCCTTACAGCCTCAAGATTGTCAATTCACACACACTAAATATATATATATACTGAGGAGCACCATCCCAGCCCCAACCTGCCCCGTCCCTATCACACTCTGCCGGTCAGGGTGGCACGAGCATACATGCCTCCAAGCATTTGATACACACCCACATACACAGAAACACACTCTAAGGAGCACCACCCCAGCCCCAACCTGCCCCAACCAGTTGGGGCCCGCACCCGCCTGGCAGGCTGGCATGCATAGGTGCGCCTCAAATTCAGATTCCTAAGGTGTTTGGATTCTGTCACTCCCACAGTTATTCAAATATCCACCCTAATGTGGGGGCCTAGTGCATCAAGGTGCCTGCTGCTTCGGCCACCAGCTGAGGCCGGTCCAGGTTTGGTCCCCATCGGCCCACTGCTGGCCGCCCAGCGGTCTGCCAAAGGGGGGATACTGCACTCTCTAAGCCATGAACGCTAGGCCCGGCCTTGCAGAGCGGCGATATGAGACACTTCTCAACCAAGTGTGCAGGTGCAGGTGCAACCAAGTCACGTGCACGCAACAGACACACTTTAGAGCGCTCCAGCCCATCCCAGCATAACCTTTCCTCTTCACACTCCTAGCCTTGTAGGGTGGTAGCAGTAGACGCGCCTCCACTTTCAGGCGTTCCTCCCTCTAACCGCCTTGGAGCTGACACACACACACACAAGTGCACAAAATAAACACACTTGAGAACACTCCAGCCCAGCCCAGGCTTGACCTTTCCCTGTTACACTCATTGCCCCCCAGGCCGTCCGGAGCAGGCGCGTCTCAAGGCGTTCCTCCGCGACGCGGTTTCACAGCGGGAGGCCTCTGCGGACTCGAGCTGCTCTGTGTGCGCTGCGCCGGGCCACCTCCCTTCATCCTCAACGTCCGTTGCTTCGGCAGCAGAGGGGGAGGACGGTGCGGGCGGCGATGGTGATGGGGCGCTGCACTTCACGGCGCTGTCTACGCTTAACTTCGCGGACAAGACAGTCCGCATTTGCAAGGGAGGGGTGAGATGATGTTGTTGTTTTTGTTGCATTGATGCCATGCTGCGCGAGGGTAGGGTGAGATGATGTTGTTGTTTTTGTTGCATTGATGCCATGCTGCGCGAGGGTAGGGTGAGATTATGGTTTCCTGTTGTTGCCTTGTTGCATTTTTATATTATTGTGCGAGGGTCATGGGAGCTGACGCGTAATAGTGGGCGAGGTGGGATGGGGGCCTTGTGGGTTTGCACAAGGGCAAGGTGAGGATAGGATGAGGATGAGGCAAGGCCGTAAGGGTGAGTACATATTACGTAGGCAGGGTTGCGATGAGGGTTGCAACTTGCAACTTGCAATGAGGGTGAGGTAAGGGTACTCCCTCACGCCTCCCTCCTCTGACTCCCAGCCTCGGTTGGGTTCCCTATTTCTTCTCCTGACTCCCCTAACACCACCGTCCTCCTACTCTCTGAATAAGTTGTGATTCATATCCCTTCTCCCCATTTCCTCACGTCCCCCTCCTCCTCCCCATGTGGCGGCTGGTGTGCCTGTCCCCCCATCTCCCTGCCCCCCTCCTCGAATGGCTAGGAACTAGTACTAAAATGAACGCCCCCCTCTTCCTCCTCCCTGCAGTTCATGTGTGGGCAATGCCGGGCTGTGGCTGACACGTGGCGGATGGTGCGCTTCTCAGCTGTCAGGCTCGGACCTGAGGAACCACGAAGGTAAGAGGGCTGGTCGTCCTGCCTAACTGATGTACCGGTCCTGAATTGTCGACATATTTTTGTGTACTTCATTGTAGTTACTCGTGATGCAGGGAAAGGTTTGTCTGGTGGCACTGCCTGCATCTGACACCCCGTCCTGCCGTTTCGTCTTCCCTCCCAATTTAATTTTGCAGGGCTGAGCCTGTTTGGACGCTGCGTCTGCACCTGCCCCCCCCCTCCGTCCTGCCGCCTTCCCTCTGGACCTTCTTTCTTGTTTACCGGTTATGCAAATTTAATCAAGCTCTGCAAGAAGCCGCTTGTCCGGTGGCTGTGCCTTCACCTACACCCTCCCTCCAGCCCCCGGTTCCTTATATCTTCTTTCAAGTTTACCAGTAATTGCACAATGAACCATTTAATTATACGCCGGAGGGAGCAGCTGGTCCGGCGGCAGTGCCTGCACCTGGCTGCAGTCAACCATGCTCCAAGTCTTTAATATCTGTTTTCTTGTTCAACAGTAATTGCATAATGAACCGTTCAATTATATGCTGCAGGGAGCAGCTGGTCCGGCGGCTGTGCCTTCACCTGGCTGCAGTCAACCATGCTCCAAGTCTTTAATATCTGTTTTCTTGTTTACCAGTATTTGCCTAATGAACCATTAAATTATATGCCGCAGGGAGCAGCTGGTCCGGCGGCTGTGCCTTCACCTGGCTGCAGTCAACCATGCTCCAAGCCATGTGATGCTGCATGAGGACCTGACCATCACTTGGGCGCAAGAGGTTTGGTCGCGGGCATACGCCATGCAGGTGGTGGCGAGGTAAGCGCCGGTTAGTATACAGGGGGGGGCGTCGTGGGTGTGTGTGCCATGCAGGGTTTGACCCTCGCGGTTTTGCCGAGGCAAATACGCCGCTCCAGGGGATTCTGCACCTGGGAAAGTGCTGCGTGTCTAGCAGTCTGGCAGTACTGAGCCCCCCTGGCCAAAACTGGCAGCACTAAATCACGATTGGCAGTACGAAGCACAGTATCTGCAGGACTGAACCCTCGTTTGGCAGTACTAAACCCTCGATTGGCAGCACTAAATAGACGGTTGGCACTACAGAGCCCTGACCTCTCATTGCACAATGCCTGCCCCCCCCCCGTCGCTGGCTGAACCCCAACCTCTCCCCCAATGCAGCAACATCTCCGGCTGGCGTGTGCTTGGACCTGACGGCAGCGAAGTCCAAAGAGGCTACCCTGGGACTGCCGTGGCGCTGGCGCAGCAGCTGCTGGCCGCTGGGGCCCCGTCCAAAAAGAGGTGCGCCGGAAGGGCGTAGTGGAGCGTTCCCTTTGCTTGTGTGAACGGCCAAAGGCTTCGCAAGGTTTGGTCCCAATCTGCCCACGGTCGCCGCCCAGCGGCCCCCAGAGGTGGTATGGCGCAGCAGCTGCTGGCTGCTGTGGCATCGTGCCAGGAGAGGTGCACTGTGTGGAGCGTCCCCAGCACTGCTGGATTGTAGAGCAGCGCTGTTCTATAGAACAACACTGCTACTTTGTTGAGCAGGACAGACGTGAACTGTGGGGAGTGCGCCCAGCGCTGCTGCATTGTAGAGCAGTGCTGTTCTGTAGAATAGCACTGCTACTTTGTTGAGCAGGACAGCATATCTTGTGTTGCTGCTGCGGACAGAAGTTCTGCACTGCATCATCCGCAAGCCACAGACCATTGTTTATGTTGGGGTGCATCAGCTACACTTCTGCTACCATCTGGCCTGCGGTCGGGAGGGTTTGTTCATTTGCATGCCGGCCATTTGGCAGCAGTCATGCAGACAGTTTAAAACGACCCATCCTTGCCTTTTATTAGTGTTCTCTTCCGCACGCAGTAGGCGCATGAATATTGAAGGCGGCAGATGCCTACTGAAGTTCAGTAATTCAGTTGCTTGCTGGCATTTTGGCAGCAGTCATCCAGACTCTTCCCTATGGGCCTCCCCTGCTTTCTTATTGGTTCACTTCCATACTTTTTACTTTCTAGGATGGCAAAGGCGGCCGATATCATGTTCAATTGCATGCCTGCATGGGCATGCAGAGCTTGCAAATGGCTTGCCCGTTTTCGTGTGCAGCGCGTTCTACACAGGAGAACTGCAAAGGTGGCTGATACCCAATCGGAGAGAGCTTTGAAGCGGCCACCCTTTTATTTTCTGTGTCTTTGGCACGTTGAGCATAGGAGGATTTCAAATATGATGCAAGGAGTGTGCTAGACTGCTAGATGTGATTGTGCCCCCTGTTCCCTGCATGTGGAAAACAGGAGGTCTGTGAAGGCGGACGATGCTGTTCCGACCCCAAAGAAATCTGCAAAGAAGGAGGACCGCCGCGGGGTGTCCGCTGCAGCAGCAGCAGCGGCTGCGCTGCCTACCTCTCACCCAGCCACCCCCGGCGCGCCAACTGGCAACGGCAGCGCGCCTGCCAGCAACGGCAGCGGATCGCATCGCGGACCGGTCTCAGAGAGGAAGCCAAAGCGCACAAGCCCTGCAGAGGTCGAGGCTGAGCTGGCCGCCGCGCCTAAACCTGCAGCCTCGGTCTCCCCGAAGAAGAAGCGACGTCAAAGCAGCGGGGCGGCCGCCTCAGCGGGACGGGGCTCGGATGCGAACACTCCTGCTGCTGCCACCCCACGTCTTGCTTCTTCTCCTGGGATTGCCAAAGGCCTGGCCCGGACCCCCAAGGCCAAGCAGGAGAGGCAGCTGGATGCTGGACGTAGCAGGCCCGCAACACCGACTGCAACACCCAAGGCCAAGTCCACGAGCAAAAAGATGAAGGCTGTTTCTGGGTCCTGAGTCTTGGAGTGCCATCGCCAAAGGCCTGGGCGGACCCTCCTACGCCAAGCAGTAAGGGCACTCGGATGGTGCAGTCAAGTTGCGGATCCTGCTTCCCTGCTTTACGGATAGGAACGGACTGGAAGGAATAAACAATTGGGCGCCAATCAAGCGGCCGAGCCTTTTTTAGCAGGGCCAGAGGTGTAACGTCATTGACATGCTCTGCGGGTGTACGACCTGAGAATCTAAGAAGTGAGGGGGAAGGATTGGGGAGTGCTTACTTACTGGTAGGTAAAGCTTTGGCAGGGGCTGGAACATTGTCAATCTGGCGCCACATTTCAATGAAGTTTGACGATATGACACCCACCGTGACCACTTGAGATGTCACCTCGGCCAACATGGCATTCGCCCTTAGCACTGGAGGTGCGATGGGGGAGTACTGACCTTGGTTGATTTGGGTGAGGCTCGAAAGTCGTGAACTTGGTGTACCGGTGATTCTTCCGCAATCGGGGCATTGAGGCGATACCAGAAACCATGACGAATGCAGCAATTTGTCTTGTGCTTGTAGCTGTTTAGGGGCATCTGTCCCATGCATCATATGCGATGCTATGCTGGACTGAAATAAAAAGCAGCACTAAAGGAGTTCAGGGAGGCACCCATATTTTTCTTATTTGCTGCCCAGATTCGAATTCGCCCTTGTGGGCACACGTTCCTTGCGTCAAGCCTCATGCTTCGCTGGGCTACACAGCATGCCTGGAAAGGTCACTGAGGTTGAACTCCGATTTCCGCTGGATCTTTTGGATCCTGAAGATGGACTCTGATCCCATCTGGGTCTATTGGATCCTTCGTATCGGCTCTGACCCTAGCTGGATCTATTGGATCTTGAGGTTGGACTCTGATCTCCGTGGAGTCCACAATCTCCTGAAGCTGGACCCAATAACCCCCTTTGTTCCATTCTTAGCCAATGCAGCTAAACTCTGATCTCCGTTGGACCCATTGAATCCAGTACCTCAGAATTTGGTGCATGATCCCCCTGGACACTTTAGGATCCTGACGACCCCCTTCGGATGTATTGGATCTCCGATTGGATCCGGAGGGTACTTCATACTCTGCATCGGTGCCATGGATCTCTGATTCTACCTGACTTCATTCCTGACGATGGGGTCTGATTACCATTGGGTCCCTTGGATGTCAGTGTTGAGACCTGCGGTATTGGAGCCTGATGCCGGTCTCTGATTCCCGTTGCATGCATTGGATCGCACGTTTTAGCATAGGTCTCAGTTGAATATAGTGGACCCTACTGAGGTTGGACTCTAAGCCTCGTTGGATCTATTGGGTCTTGATGTTCGATCCCTTGGGTGCTGAGGTTAGATTTAAATCCCCTTGGACCCGTTAGCAATTTGGCATCAGTGGCAACAAGGGGTAGCATGGGTGAGTGGGCAGATGGGGTAGAACAACAGGGGCAGTGCCGCAGTGGGGGGGACAGGGTCAGCTTGGGCAGTGGGGACAGCTCACTAGGGATAATAGCGGGAGCAGCTAAAACTTACAGATTCTCCATGCAGGGAGACGTTTTCATGCAGGGTGCAATCAAGTAGCATACCGGCTGTAATCATGTCAGAAAGCCGGGCGACAGAGCCAATTCAATTTTAGGCCCTCCTCAGCTGAGCTCGTACCAGAAGTGGCATTTTTTTGAGAAATAGTTTGTATTCAGTAATAAAATTTTCTGCGCTTTCAGAATCAATGTCCGGCTATACTTGAGCTGTTTGCGACATTTGTGGACATTCTGACCCCATCTCGTGTGTCCGTACCTTAGAATCAGTCAGCTCTGGAGCCAATCAAGCTCACGAAATCGCACCAATCATTCGTCACAATGCGTAAACAATGTAGATCATAATAATAAAGATTTTAAATACAGAGGCTTTCATACACAGTCTAGACAATGATTCCCAAGCCAGGTGACGGTTGAGTTTTCACAGTTTTCAACCATTCAACTAAGGAGTGTGCAACTCAATGCCAAGGAACTTCACCCTTCAATATTCAAGACATAAAATAAACTAGTACTTAAAGAAGCAAGATATTCAATACTGATCACGAAGGTAAGCATATGCAAGGCCCATGCGCCTTAATTGGGGCCCATTCAAAAAATGTAAACATGTTGTACTATCTCGTTCTGACACCAGGTAAGTACATATCAGTATGAACATATTCCCCCCCCCCCCCCATCCTCCTACATAACCCAGTACAGATCTCCTCCCCTCGATCTCCTCCCCTCGAGGCCGGGAATATCTCAGTCGGTCGCGATTTCCGGCACGTCCGCCGGCGTCGTTGCGGAGGCCGCGTAACTTCACACATTCCACACATTTTGAGTATTTCTCTATTCAGGGTTCTGTAGAAAACTCAGGGCTTTCCAATGGTACATGGGTTTGATATGTTTTGATCAAAACTGATATGAGTTTTGGCTGTTTCCGTAGCGTGTAGCTAAGCTCGGCTAAGAAATTCCTTAGCTACACGCTACGGAAACGACGATAACTACCTCTAATCGTATTAAAGGACAACAAAACATATACAGCATTGAAAAACCCTGATTTTCTAAACAATCCACTGACCAAGACTATGATCCAATTCGGAGTACCCACCGAGTTACATCGTGCGGCGTGCCGAAATGTGCGGTTTGTTTTTAGATATTGGCCACTTCTGGTACGAGCTCAGCTGAGGAGGGCCTGTATGCAGTTGTCTATTTGTCTCCTCCCGACATCTTTGATGTGCAAGTTTTTTCTCTTTCAGGGGCGGGAAGGGCAGAGCATAGGCAGAAGAGGCGAGAATGGATTCACATGCTTTTACTTTGACTGGTCACACTACCGGAGTACCGGTACCACACATTGGAGCCAGACGATTGCCAGCCGGCCGGCTCACTCACCCGCGTTCTGCCCTTCAACAACTGAAGCACGAACAAGGAACCTGTACGAATCAGTTTGAATGCATAGGTGGCCATCTTTGCTCAGCTGATGAAAGGAGAGGAGAAATAGAAAAGGCACCAGACCAACGCGCGCTCTGTACGGCCGTGGAAAATAGTGCGTAATTTGTCGGTTTCATGGCGAGAATGTTTTGTCGCTAACTGCGACTGCTGTGAAGGTTCGTGTGAATTTGGAATAGTGTGACGCAGGATGCTTTTCCTGGCTGGCGTGGATGGCCCCTCGTGACGAAGATTCCCCATCCGCCTCCAGTTGGGGCATCCTTGGTCCGTCCCCATTTGCGACAACGCACAACGTGATCCTGAAAAAACGCGGTCAACAGCTGGAACGGGCCGCTAGCGTGGTCTAACTACTTTGCCAATGGCAGCAACATTTCCCCCCATTTAGACATGAGTACCTTCGCAGTCCACGACACTAACACTTGGGAGAGCTATAAATGGATCGTTGTCCTAGGGGCGCTCAGCTGCTTTGGCTCTGCCTGGGCCATCGGTGAGGGCCTTTCATTTTTGGAACTCCGGGGTGTGTCCTCCTGCCATTGCGTTGCCTTTTCCGCCCTCATGCACTCTCTATGTCGTCTCCTATTGCGATTGTTTGCATCATTGTGTTTAACTGATTGGAATTCGATCTAAGTTGCATCACTTTACTCGCTCAGGGGCCAACGACGTTGCAAACGGTGAGGTCATGCGTCGAAGAGCCTTGTGGAGGATATAGCCGCGCGGGCAGCCAGCATCCTCTAGACGCACTGAAAACCACGACCTTACTATTATTTTGTTGAGCAAAGACATATGCATGTGTAGTGGAACGCAGGTGTCCAGCTACTGCTGGTAGTTGTGCCTCACTCCCTCTGTCCCTTGGAGCCCCACGCTCTCTGATGTTTGGAAGGATGTGTTTGACGTGCACACAGTTACGCAGCTCAACCTTCTCATGGAAAGCAGCACTACTGGCGCCCAATGTCACTGAGGGGTCTGATCAATTGGGAACCTGCCGATTGGATATATGAACATGGTGCCCTACCTTATGGGCCTCTATAAACGCTATCATATGCATGGGGACCATGCAACTTACATGCTTCCATGTGGTATCTTGCCTTGTGTGCCCACACATGTGAGATACTGAGATCACGTCCATTGCGTGGGGACCATGCAACTTGCATGCTGCCATGCGGGCCCATGCATGTGGGATCACGTCCATTGTGTGGGGACCATGCAACTTGCATGCTGCCTTGTGGTATCATGCCATTTGAGATCGCGTCCATTGCGTGGGGACCATGCAACTTGCATGCTGCCATGCAGGCCCACCCATGTGGGATCACGACCATTGCGTGGGGTCCTGCAACTTGTATGCTGCCATGCGGTATTGCGCCATGTGGGTCAAAATATCCATGACGTGGGGTCCATTCAGCCTGAATGCCACCATGCAGATCCATGCCATGTGGGTCTGCGTACGCGGGATCACACTCATCACATGCAGACCCATGCCACTTGGATCTTTGACTTTTCAGTTCAATTTGCTTGTGTCTACCTGTGTACTGCCTTGCCATGTCTGGTGTTCAAAAATGTTTCAACCTTCCTCCCTTAACCCATGTTGTTATCTCTCCCCAAATTTGCCCTGCGCCATGGCCCGTCCACTTTTGTCCACCTCGCCTCCTCGCGCAGCCTTTGGAACGTCGGGTGAGTTGAAGGTTTAGAGTTTAGTCGGGTGAGTTATGGGTTTAGGGTTTAGTCGGGTGATTTGGCAGTTTCCTTGGGTAAGATCCATGCTTGCTTGCTTTTGCATGCCTGTCAGCACCTAAATATACACCGCGCTGGCTGGTCCCATGCTGCCTGCCCAAGCGCGTCACTGCTGTTACTCCCTCCATGCTGGCCCATGCTGCCTGCCCATGCGTGCCAGCACACAAACTGCCAACCGACCATCCTGCGGGCCCATGCTGCCTGCCCATGCGTGTCAGCAAACAATCTTCCCGTGTACCACCATTCTGGCTCATTCTCATTCTTCCATGCCGCCTGTCCCTTCTCTGTGGCGTGCAGTTGGATCAAAGACTCTCAAGCTATGGCATGCATGTCTGGTGAGCAACATGGATGTCGTGGCTTAGCTGCATGGATGTTGTGGCTAAGCCGCATGGACAGCAAGGCTGCTTATTTGCCTTCATCAGTATCCAGGGATAGTCTTAGCAGGACCGCTTGGCTGCATTTGAACTGTACAGCTACAATTATTATCATGGGATAGTTTTGGCATTTCAGAACCGCCATCATTTTTGTTGTAGCTGAAATGTAGGGGATCTGTGGGAAAGAAAAGTGGGGCGTGGACGTAGGGATAGGCAGCAAGAAACGATGTCATGACACTGGCAGAGCAGCTGCTGCAAGGAATGGAATACCCACACTGCTGCCCGGAGCAGTGGCTGGATCTGGATTGGATCTCTCAGCCCCCGTTTTGCTGTTGCTGTTCTGTCCCTTGCAGATTGCTGCAATATTTGAGTTTGCGGGCGCAATGACCCTAGGGCCTGCCGTGGTCTCCACCATCACAGGGTCAATCGCCCGTGTGTCTGTATTCACCGACCAGCCAGGTGAGAGTGTGAGACGCCTTCCTACTAGACAAACGTGAACCCTTTTGTAGGCTGTTGCCTTCCTGTCAGTAGCCCGTATGTATGTATTTACCAACCAGCCAGGTGAGATCCTCTCCCTTATGGGGAGGGGTATATCTTATTGCGCTCAATAAGGGTCCTATCTCGAGAGGGGCGACTAGCTATTAGAAAGCCAAAAACCCTTTTGTAGGCTGTAGCTGTCGGGTCCATAGCCTTCCTGCCTGTATTCGTTGATCAGCTGGGTGAGCCATCTAGGATCGAGATGAATTCTAAATTATGAACTTTGAACACTTAACAGCCATTGCGCCACGTACATCATAGCGCCATGCACGCCAATGCGCCATGCATGCCATAGCGCCAAGCATGCCTATGCGTCATGGACGCCATAGCGCCAAGCATGCTAATGGGTCATGCACGCTCTGACCCCATGTATGCATAGCCCCATGCAAATCATTGTGAACTGCAAGCCAGGGCCCCAACAACATCTCAAGGCCATACACCTCAAAGCGTCTCCTTTGACGTACGGATTGATTACAAATATTGAGCTATCCATTCAGTAGCCAGGTTATGTCCAATGCTGGTTAGCAGAGCCGGCAGAGATGTAGTATCTTACTTCCTGTAAGTGCACCCGTCTCCTCGCCCTTTCCCGCCGAACCGCAACAGAGTTCTTGCGAACGGGATGATCCAACCCCAAATCATGCACCCATCAGCCACAGTGTTGTAGATGTAGGGGATTTTTTAATTTTAACCCCAAACGCTTACCCTTGAACTCCCAACCCTGACCCTCAATCCTCGACCCACCCGCTAAAGCATTGAACACGTGCGGGACCTCTCACCCTCAACCCTCATCCCTCCACAGAGTTCTACATGTACGGCATGCTCTGTAGCCTGGCATCAGCTGGGATCTGGGTCACGGTGGCCACCTACCTTGAGGTGGCAGTCTCCACCACACACTCGATAGGTGAGTCTTTTTGTGCCTGGTCGCCGCGTCTCTTGTGTGTGCCTGGCCACCGTGTCTCTGGTGTGTGTCTGGCCACTGCGTCTCTAGTTTGTCTCTGGCTTCTGTGGGGGATTTGGGCCACAGTGACCGCCTCACTCGACACCCTGTGGTGGCCAGCGGCGGTTCCCATTATGCACGTGATGAGTGAGCTGGTGTTGCGGGCTCTAAGGGACGGTGGTTTGATTGGCATTCAGAGGGTGACACAGGGTTGAATGAACTTCGCTTTTCAGGTCTGTCGAGCGTCCTGCTCTCCAGCTCGTTCGCTCCTCCTAGACGCAAATTCTCTGTTTTCCCGGGCCCATTCAAAATAAACCCTAAATAGTATTGAACCTTCATATGATCATATGCAATCATATTTAATAATTGTTATATAATATGTTAACCTGTCCCATTATTTCACCTTCACACTGAACCCTAAGCCCTGCCGAGCCTCATACTTCCGCAGCTCTTCCAATTGGCACTGCCTGGTCTTTGTAAAATATCTTATTATATGGAGCCTGAGTTCCACTGAATCCTCAATCCCATCCCCAGCCGTATTCCCTCCGCTTGCTTGACTGCTCCCTCCACCCTTCCTCACTGAACCCCCTGTCTCCCGTTCTACCTGAGCTAGAGCTGTGCTTGTTGCCCCCCCCCCTAGCCTCCAGTCTCCCTTGCCCCCTGTCTCACTCTTCCCACCTGTCTCCCTCTCCTCCTGACCTATAGCTGTGCTTGTTGCCCTCTCCTAGCCTCCAGACTCCAGTCTCCCTCGACCCCTGTCTCACTCTCCCCACCTGTCTCCCTCTCCTCCTGAGCTAGAGGTGTGCTTGTTGCCCCCCCCCCCTAGCCTCCAGACTCCAGTCTCCCTCGCCCCCTGTCTCACTCTTCCCACCTGTCTCCCTCTCCTCCTGAGCTAGAGCTATGCTTGTTGGCTTGTTGCCCTCCCCTAGCCTCCAGACTCCAGTCTCCCTCGCCCCCTGTCTCACTCTTCCCACCTGCCTCCCTCTCTTCCTGAGCTAGAGCTGTGCTTGTTGCCCCCAACTAGCCTCCAGACTCCAGTCTCCCTCGCCCCCTGTCTCACTCTTCCCACCTGTCTCCCTCTCTTCCTGATCTAGAGGTGTGCTTGTTGCCCCCAACTAGCCTCCAGACTCCAGTCTCCCTCGCCTTCTGTCTCACTCTTCCCACCTGTCTCCCTCTCTTCCTGATCTAGAGGTGTGCTTGTTGCCCCCAACTAGCCTCCAGACTCCAGTCTCCCTCGCCCCCTGTCTCACTCTTCCCACCTGTCTCCCTCTCTTCCTGATCTAGAGGTGTGCTTGTTGCCCCCAACTAGCCTCCAGACTCCAGTCTCCCTCGCCTTCTGTCTCACTCTTCCCACCTGTCTCCCTCTCTTCCTGATCTAGAGGTGTGCTTGTTGCCCTCCCCTAGCCTCCAGACTCCAGTCTCCCTCGCCCCCTGTCTCACTCTTCCCACCTGCCTCCCTCTCTTCCTGATATAGAGCTGTGCTTGTTGCCCCCAACTAGCCTCCAGACTCCAGTCTCCCTCGCCTTCTGTCTCACTCTTCCCACCTGTCTCCCTCTCTTCCTGATCTAGAGGTGTGCTTGTTGCCCCCAACTAGCCTCCAGACTCCAGTCTCCCTCGCCTTCTGTCTCACTCTTCCCACCTGTCTCCCTCTCTTCCTGAGCTAGAGGTGTGCTTGTTGCCCCCAACTAGCCTCCAGACTCCAGTCTCCCTCGCCTTCTGTCTCACTCTTCCCACCTGTCTCCCTCTCTTCCTGATCTAGGGGTGTGCTTGTTGCCCCCAACTAGCCTCCAGACTCCAGTCTCCCTCGCCTTCTGTCTCACTCTTCCCACCTGTCTCCCTCTCTTCCTGATCTAGAGGTGTGCTTGTTGCCCCCAACTAGCCTCCAGACTCCAGTCTCCCTCACCTTCTGTCTCACTCTTCCCACCTGTCTCCCTCTCTTCCTGATCTAGAGGTGTGCTTGTTGCCCCCAACTAGCCTCCAGACTCCAGTCTCCCTCACCTTCTGTCTCACTCTTCCCACCTGTCTCCCTCTCTTCCTGATCTAGAGGTGTGCTTGTTGCCCCCAACTAGCCTCCAGACTCCAGTCTCCCTCACCTTCTGTCTCACTCTTCCCACCTGCCTCCCTCTCTTCCTGATCTAGAGGTGTGCTTGTTGCCCCCAACTAGCCTCCAGACTCCAGTCTCCCTCACCTTCTGTCTCACTCTTCCCACCTGCCTCCCTCTCTTCCTGAGCTAGAGCTGTGCTTGTTGCCCCCAACTAGCCTCCAGACTCCAGTCTCCCTCACCTTCTGTCTCACTCTTCCCACCTGTCTCCCTCTCCTCCTGAGCTAGAGGTGTGCTTGTTGCCCCCAACTAGCCTCCAGACTCCAGTCTCCCTCACCTTCTGTCTCACTCTTCCCACCTGCCTCCCTCTCTTCCTGAGCTAGAGCTGTGCTTGTTGCCCCCAACTAGCCTCCAGACTCCAGTCTCCCTCACCTTCTGTCTCACTCTTCCCACCTGCCTCCCTCTCTTCCTGAGCTAGAGCTGTGCTTGTTGCCCCCAACTAGCCTCCAGACTCCAGTCTCCCTCACCTTCTGTCTCACTCTTCCCACCTGTCTCCCTCTCCTCCTGAGCTAGAGGTGTGCTTGTTGCCCCCAACTAGCCTCCAGACTCCAGTCTCCCTCACCTTCTGTCTCACTCTTCCCACCTGCCTCCCTCTCTTCCTGAGCTAGAGCTGTGCTTGTTGCCCCCAACTAGCCTCCAGACTCCAGTCTCCCTCACCTTCTGTCTCACTCTTCCCACCTGTCTCCCTCTCTTCCTGATCTAGAGGTGTGCTTGTTGCCCCCAACTAGCCTCCAGACTCCAGTCTCCCTCGCCTTCTGTCTCACTCTTCCCACCTGTCTCCCTCTCCTCCTGACCTATAGCTGTGCTTGTTGCCCTCCCCTAGCCTCCAGACTCCAGTCTCCCTCGCCCTCTGTCTCACTCTTCCCACCTGTCTCCCTCTCCTCCTGACCTATAGCTGTGCTTGTTGCCCTCCCCTAGCCTCCAGACTCCAGTCTCCCTCACCTTCTGTCTCACTCTTCCCACCTGCCTCCCTCTCTTCCTGATCTAGAGGTGTGCTTGTTGTCCCCAACTAGCCTCCAGACTCCAGTCTCCCTCGCCCTCTGTCTCACTCTTCCCACCTGTCTCCCTCTCTTCCTGAGCTAGAGCTGTGCTTGTTGCCCCCAACTAGCCTCCAGACTCCAGTCTCCCTCACCTTCTGTCTCACTCTTCCCACCTGTCTCACTCTTCCCACCTGTCTCACTCTCCTCCTTAGCTAGAGCTGTGCCTGTTGCCCCCACCCCCCACAGCCCCCAGCCACCTTCCCTGTATCTCCCTCCTTATCCCATCTCTCACTCCTTTCCCGCGGTTGAAGCGCGTCTGTCCCCCTCCCTCGCCCCCTGTCTCACTTCCCCCCGCCCTTGTCCTGCTCCTCCTTAAGTAGAGCGGTGCATGTTATGCCCCCCCCCCCACCCTCAACCTGTCTCCTTCCATGTCTCCCTCCTCGCCCCCGGACTCTCTCCTTTCCCGCAGTTGGAGCCGTGCTTTGCTCCTCCCTCGCCCCTGTCTCACTCCCCTTCCCTATCTCACTCCCCTTCCCTATCTTACTCCTCGTCCCTGTCTCACTCCAGTTTGAGCGATGTCTTCTACATCCCCCCCCCTTTTTCCTTCCACACCCTTTCTCCCTCCCCTCCCTGCCTCCTTCCCCTCACTCAATTGGGCAGTTGGAATGGTGTTTTCTAGGTCTCTCGACCCCCGTCTCTCTCCTTACCCACTTTTCTCCCTTGCCCCCTGTCTCTCTCCCTCTCCCTATCACTCCTCCCTTCTCTCTCTCTTCCTCCCTCCCACTCCTCCCAGTCTCACTCCCCCTCCCTTGTCTCCCTTCCTCCCCTTCCGCAGTCGGAGCAGTGCTTGGGTTCTCTTTTGTGTATGGTGGCTATAATGCCGTGGTCTGGGACGACCCACTTGGAGAATTCCCCTACGGGAAAGGTAGGGAAAAGCCGCCCAGCAGTGTGGGATGAAAATGTGGGATTATACCTGTAATAAATGTGTGGCTGTGCGCCAGTGTTGTAGTTCGTGTGTGCCCCAGTCTTGTTATCTCCCAAGGGAAAGGGAAGGAAAAGCTGCCCAACAGTGTGGGATGAAAGTGTGGGATTATGTCTGGGGTTTATGTGCAGCTGTACGCCTGTGTGTTGTTTTGGTGCACACCCCAGTCATATGATATCCCACAGGGAAGGTACAGAGAAGCTGTTATAACTTACAAGTTATAACTCGCAACCCCTGCAATCCGTTATAACTTATGAACCTTCACCGTGAATCTATGTAGGCCTGGTGCCCATCATCATCTCGTGGTTCTCATCACCCATCATCGCCGCGGTGTTCGCCTCTTTCATCTTCCTTTTAAACAGGTAAAAGCGGTTGTCACTTATGTGCCTTTCTATCCTTCTTTCCTGCCCCTAGTAGTCAGGCGCCCATGCGGCTGAGCCTTTTTGAGCAGGGCCCAGAGGTTTAACGTCATTGAATTGTGTGCCTTGTTTGAACTTCCTGCTGGGCAGGCATGCAAAGCTGGTTTTGCCTGATCCCCTGTTTCTGGCTGTACCCACGCTGATCCCCTGGTGCCCAGGCTGAGCCCCTGGTCCTGGCTGTCGTCACTTGCATGCCCTTTAGTTAGGCGCCCACGCGGCTGGGCCTTCTTGAGCAGGGCCCAATAGTGTAACGTCATTGACTTGCATGCCTCATTCTCATCTTCCTGCTGGGCAGGTATGAAAAGCAGGTCTCGGCTCATCCCACATTTGTTTGCTGACTTAGCTGGCACCCCCATCCACCCCAAGCCCAGCAATCCCCTCTGCTCTGCAGCTGACTTTATTTTCTTGCTGGCCAGGCTGCCAGACCATCTTTGAAGGGCTGCTGGGCGGGGCCATCACTGGGCCAGTTGGGACCAAGTGTGGACCAACCTGCCAGTCGTAGGCTTTTATGTAGCTGACGTTTAGCTGAAGCGTCCTGAACCAAGGGCTTGCCCCGCCCTGCTGGGGTGGCATCCTGTAGCAGAGTCAGGGCACTGAGCAAGCCCAATCTGAACCCTAAAACCTTCATCCTACACCCTCAACCTTAAAGCCTGCACCCTTAACCTTAATCCTACACTCTTAACCTTAATACATCACCCTAAATATTAATCCTTAACCCTGAAGCCTGAAGCCTGAACCTTAATCCTAAACCCTTAACCCTGAAGCCTGAACCTTAATCCTACACCCTTAACCCTGAAGCCTACACCTCGAACCTAATCTCTGACCGCGTATGCAGGTGCCTCATCCTCCGGCAGGACCAGAGCACAAAGCGTGCCTTATGGTCTCTGCCCCTCCTCGTCTTCCTCACCATCTTCATCAACTTGTTCTTCATACTTTTCAAGGTGTGGATCCGGACAGCCCTGAGTGCAAACGTGACCAGTTGGGCCACAAGAATGCTGGGGCTGTTTTTTTGTGCATCCATTTTTAGGGGGGAGGAAGGCCCCTGCCTCCTTGGGGGAGGTCCCATTCCCACACTTACTGAAGTCAGCGCAAGATTTTACACAGATGGGGCGCAAAACAGCGTTTGTTGGGCCATCTATTCGCCATCTGGGTGCCTCAGAGCTACATCCCACTTGTGTGCATCACCTCAGTATACCGGTAGGACGTCACTCTTTTATGCCCACATCAATATTTTGCCTGTTTGATTGTTTAATGCTATCGCATGCTCTATCTGGCGGCACTAGCAATGGATGGTGGCTGCCCGCTTACCCCCACTGCCTGCGGCCGGAGGCTTGTCAGCGCAGAGCTTTGCTTCGTCCCCACCAGAGCTTCTTCGGCAGGCCGCCAGTCAGCTTCTACTGAGCAGATGGGGTCAAAATCTTCATCCACTTGTGGCCGGTGGTCAAGGCAGCAAGGTTTCATGCTCCTGGCCTCCTTGGCCGTTGGCCATGATGTAGCTGAATTGTAGCTGAAGCACTCTAAAATGTGCACCCGTGCATGCCTTCCCCCTCCCTGTAGGGCAAACGCCTCGACAGGGATGAATGGAACATTAATAGGTGCGCATGGGTGGCCGCCGCAACAGCTGGTGGCAGCGCAATCTTTGCTGCGCTGGTCGTCGTCCCCTTGCTACAAGCGAACTTCAATGCAACAATGGAAAAGTGAGGCGGCTGGGGGCATGTCTGTGTTGGGGGGGGGGAGATGTTTTGTGAAGGGAGCAATAATATGTGCACATGGGTCGCCACCGCCATGGCCGCTGGTAGGTCACTCTTGACTGCGCTGGTCATTGTCCCCTTTCTCCAAAAGAACCTCAATGCAGCCATTGAGAAGGGAGGGGGGGGGCGTGTCTGTGTGTTCTGTGTGTGTGTGAGGGGGGATGAATGGAACTTAAGGAAGTGCGCATCTGTGGCCGCTCTTGCCACAGTCTCTTGAGTCTGGCAAGTTTCCTTTCTTTGAGATCATCGAAATTGCGTTGCTCTGATCAGGAAAATGACTTACGTCGAGTGCACTACCTAGGAAATGGGCATAGCGTACCTTTATGTCAGGTGCAGCAGCCCAAGGGCCCCCGAATGTGATCTGATGAGCGCTGGAATGAACTTGGCCCCTGTGCAGGAAAATGGCAATGGTCAGGTCGACCACGAAGGAAATGCACAAGGTGCGCGTGCTGCAGCCTGACGGCCGCATGCGCATGGTGGACGCGAAGGATCCCAAGGTGCACCTGCAGAGTGTGGCGCGGGCCAGCAACGGAGGCGAACCGCTGGACTTAGGCAGCGGCTGCGGTGCGAGTCCCTCCGACAGCTCCAGCACGGGGCCGATGTTTTTGAAGCTCTCGACGATGTCGTCGGAGTATAGCGCGCTCGGGCCGCGTGGCTCGCACTTGGCTGCCATTGGGGAGACGTCGGAGATTAGCGCGCTGGGGATCGAGGATGCGCACACGGAGCGGGATGGCAATCGGGGGTGGGACCCGGAGGCGGGAGCGGGTGGAGCAGCAGGCGTGCTGCATGAAGGGGACAAAGAAGGGAGTCAGGGTGAGTCTGACAGCTTCGTCCAACCCGCCGGCAACCTTGCCGACGTGGACGGTGCGGGGATACCGCTGGACGTGCACAAGACGGCTGTCGTGATTGGGATGTGGGAGGCGACGATCGGCATGGGACTGGATGGGATGCGCGCTGGAGACGAGCGGGAAGAGACGCCGACGTTCATGCAACTGCAACTGCAGGACCTGCAGCGCAAGATCAAGTATGGGTTGGGCAAGGTGGTCAGCGGCGTGATGCAGGGCGTCCGGCAAGACGTGTTTGAGGTGGGTGGCTTACTGGCTTCATGGTGGAAACCCTGGACCCTGAATCCTGCAGCAGAACATCAAATGTGGGAGGGGCAAGGCTGTGAGCAGCGTGATGCAGGATGTCTGACAGGATGTGTTTAAGTTGAACAGAAAACCCGCTTGGGGTTTAGGTCACAACGATACAGCCTTACCAGGAACTAGGGGCTAACGGGACTATACCCTTAACCCGGAACTTGGAACCTGGGATTTGAAACCTGGACGTTCGACTCAATAACTGAAAATAAAACTTCAAACCGCCGTCACCTTATCCCATCGCAGGTAATTGCAGGTATCGAATTAGACGATGGGCCCTAAACCATGCACAAGAATAAATACCTTGAGCCTGACACCTGGAGAACCTCTGCCACCTATTCCCGCTGCCCCCTTCTATCCTGTTGCAGGACATCGAGGCGGATGATAGAGTGGTGGCCATGCACCAAGCAGCGGAACTCTTTGACCCCAAGACGGAGATGGTGTACAAATACCTCCAGGTGAAACACCTGAACCCTGGACCTATAAAGTAGGGGGGCGTACAAAACTACAAATGCTACCTACAAGGTGCCCCCGTCCGCACTACCTTCTACTACTACTGCTTCCACTGCTGCTCCACTGCTTCGACAGCTGCTTCAACTGCTCCTACTGCTTCTGTTGATAGTTGCTTCAACTGCTTCAACTGCTTCAACTGCTCCTACTGCTGCTGCTGCCGCTGCCGCTGGCAAAAATGGTCGTATGTTACCGAATTACACCCACTATTGCCAGTTGTGTGTGCTGCGGTATTTTCTGCATACCATGTCTCATATGCCCACTGCTGCGATCCCTGTCTTGCCCTCAGTTGCCCCCTTTGTTGCGTCCTCTTGATTGTCCCCTCTGTTGCACCCTCTGGTCTGCCCCTGTGTTGCGTCCTCTTGATTGTCCCCGCTGTCGCATGCTCAGGTTTTTTCGGCATGCTGCGTCTCGTTCGCACATGGGTCCAATGATGTCGCTAATGCAGGTAGGTTGACCCCCCTTAGCAGATAGGTTCCACCCTGAACGCAGTGCTTATTGCAGGTAGGCTCAACCCTTAATATGGGTCAAACTCGAAATGAGATTGTGGACAGGCTAGCATCTGTTGATGTCAAGGAAGACCCTCAATGCAGAATAAATCCTGGGCACCAAAGAATGTGCAATTGTGCATGAGTGATGTGTACCCTTTGAGGAGGGAGGGGGCAGTGTCTCTGAAGACTGCGGAGCCCCCCCCTTGCCCCGCCTATGGTTTACTATCTGGGGTTTGCAAGCCTATGGAACTCAAAGGCCAGCTTGCCTCAAACACCTCACTGCTAGGATCTCCCCGCTTGGCCCTTTACAAACCGGCTTCGAGGTGGTGGACGCGTAGATTTCGCTGTCGCAACGAGGGGGGGTGCGTGGAATCGCCAGCTGACTCTACTACATAGGCTCTGAAACCAGGCACAAGCCTTGGCTTTTTTGAACCCTGTTAGTCTACTCGGATCAGCAATTTCAGTTTGAATTCAAAGCTTACCTGGCAAACCATCATTTATGTGATTTTCCGCAGTGGGCCCATTTGCCGGGATCTGGGACGTGTACCAAACCTGGACGGTGAACAGTACCGATGTCACCACGCCGTACTGGATACTGGCGCTAGGAGGGGCCGGCATCGTCATCGGCCTGTGGACGTATGGATACAAGTGAGTGTGTTTGGCCTCTGGAAATATTAATACCAGGGAGTGTGATATCACAATACATTGCGCGTTGTGGTTGGCCCATGGTACTGCTACTGCTACTGCTACAAGTGAGTAAAACAATTTAATATGCCTACCGTTATGTGGCATGTATTGAAGATTTCTCCTATTTTTGCCTAGTCCCCTCCACCCGCTGCCACACCCACGCTCTCGCCCTCACCCTCCGCCCCCGTGTCCCTCTCCCACACCGAATCATAATCCGAGCCCTGTATTTCCCCTGCCTACCCCACAATGCTAGCCCCCCCCCCCACCACACACACACATAGCTCCTCCCCCTGCCTTAACCCATTAAGCCCCGGTCCCCCACTCCCTGCCTCGTCCTTGCCCCCACTCCCTGCCCCGCCCCACCCCCACACTGCGCCTGCTTCCGCTCTGGCCCTCCGTGCCCTCTTCCTTCTCCATCCCGCTATAATATCCGAGCTCTATGTGCCAAAATATCCAAGATCACACCGATTGCAAGTCAATGCAGAGGCTAGTCCCCGCCTCCCCCCCCCCTACTCCCGCCCTGCCCCCCCCCTCTCGCCCTCCTTGTTCTCATGCCCTCCTCCCCTCCTCCCCGCAGCATCATCCGAGCGCTAGGTGTGAAAATGGCCAAGATCACGCCGTCAAGGGGCTTCTGCGCTGAAATCTCCGTCGCACTCACCGTGTCGGTGGCCTCTGCCTTTGGCATGCCCATCTCCACGACACACTGTATAGTGGGCGCGGAGATCGGTGTGGGAATGTGTGAAAACATCCGGACAGGGGCCAACTGGCGGCTGTTCATCAAGATTTTCACCAGCTGGGTGTTCACGCTGATTGTGACGTCGTTGGTGTCCGCGGCTTTCTTTGCACAAGGTGAGACGCGGCGAGAGGGAGAGCGGGGCTTGGTAGAAGGGGAGGAGAGCGGGGTTCGGTACAGCGGGTGGGAGAGAGCAGGAGAGCGGGGGGGGAGGGAGAGAGTGGGGGGGAGGACAGAAGTTTGGGAGGAAGAGCCGGACGGAGAAAGAGTGAGGGGAGAGCGGAAGGAGAAAGGCAGGAGAAAGAGTGGCGGAGAGAGATGAGGGAGGGAGGGAGAGAGGGGGAGAGGACGAGAGATGGGAGAGAGGGGGGGGGAGAAGCTTGACTGGATGAAGGGCAGTAGATATAGCAGGGGGGAGGGAGAGCTTGAGTTAGAGCAGGGGAGCGAGTGGTGAGGTGCAATGTCAGGGGTGTGGGCAGGGTGGAGTGCTCAAGGGTGCAGACCTTCTCAAAGTCGGTCTTTAAGCCCATTGTGACGTCGTTGGTGTCCTCGGCTTGCTTTAAAGGTGTCAGGCGTGACGGGGGGGTAGCCCTGTCCTCGCTGCTTGCAGGTGCTTGGTGAATGAGCCGTCTCGATGGCCTGCTCACTCACCAGATGCGTGAGCCGGTCATCCAGCTGGAGCAGGGGCTTGCAATCACAACAGCTTGCGACTTAAATCCTGAACGTGCGCCCCCGCTGCTTGCATGCGCATGCGTCAGATGCATGAGCTGGTCATGCAGCTGGAGCAGGCTGTGCTGGCAATCACAACAGCTTGCAACCAGAACCCTGAACGTGCGCCCCCGCTGCTTGCAGGCACGTGCGTCAGAAGGAGCTGGTATCCAGCTGGGGCAGACCGTGCTCGCAATCCCAACGGCTTGCGACTAGAACCCTTCACATGCGCCCTTGCTGCTCGCAGGCGCATGTGTCAGATGCGTGAGCCAGTCATGCATCTGGAACAGACTGTGCTCGCAATCACAACTCCTTGCGACTTCAACTCTGAACGCGCGCCCCCGCTGCTCGTAGGTGCATGCGTTAGACGCGTGAGCCGCAGCTGTAGAGAGTGCTGGAGCTGGTGCTGGCAATCAATTAACGGCTTAAGACTTCGACCCTTAACACGCGCCACTGCTGCTTGCATGCGCCCCTGCTGGATGA
The DNA here is from genome assembly GCA_037349105.1 of Limnomonas spitsbergensis. NCBI lineage: Eukaryota > Viridiplantae > Chlorophyta > Chlorophyceae > Chlamydomonadales > Limnomonas > Limnomonas spitsbergensis. The sequence continues at coordinate 156,035 of JAYJMM010000062.1, forward strand.
GTGGGCTGGTCATTGATCTGGAGCAGGGGTTGGCTATATCACCACATTGTGCAACTACGCCCTGAACTTGCTCATTCGCTATGTACCCTGGCTGCCCCCTCCAGGCGCCTACGCCCCAAGCATAAAGATGAGCGAGCACGTCATTCAATTGGAGCGGGTGCTCGCCAACTCCACGGCGACCAACTGCCAGCAGCTCGCAAGCAGCAACGACTTCAACAATGCCACGCTGGGGATGTGAGTTAAACCGTCATGCTAGACACTCGTGAGGCCAGACACCTCCACTCTGCATGGGCTTCTGGCTGACACCAGCCCCCCGCTGTCTCAGATATGACCCGCAGCTGGTGGATCATGGCGATGCAAACCCTGCATGAATCCTTGCTTTACGATCTAGGGTTTAGGTCATGATGGTCATATCAGGTACTCGTGAGGCCAGACCCGTGCACCCTGCATGGGCTTCGGGTTTGAGATCTAGGGTTCAGATTAATCATGTCAGAAACTTCTAAGGCCAGACCCTTGCTCCGATGCATGCCCGGGTAAAAAGGGTTTAGAACCCTTATCCCCAAACTGCCATGGCAGATACTCATCAGGCGAGACACCTTAACCAGGCATGCCCGGGCAATCGGGCATGATGCCCAAAGGTCCCAAGTCCCAGATATGACTCTCAGCCTGCAGATCTCGTCGACGATGCAAACCTTCCATGAATCCTCGCCTTATCCCATCCCAACCCCGCTGGCCCCTCCCCGTCTCACCTTCTCCCTTTTGTTCCAGGTATGACTCTCAGCTGGCGGACCATGTCCTGGCGATGCAAACCTTCCTCGCAGCCATCATGGACTCCGAGGTCAACGGCTTCATGCAGCCCAAGGCAGTCATGAGGTGAGGAGCAGCAGTACAGAGTATTGCACCTCAGGGACAAGTCAGCTACACGTCAGCCAAGACTCAGCTACAATGCAGGCACGTTTTTCGTGACCCATGTGGTAACCAAACAATTATTTTGGCGAAGCAGGGGTTCAGTCGCGGGGTAACGAACAACGGTGAAATCAACTCGGTTCGGGAAAAAAGGAGAACGACTCATCTGACTTCACCAAACAAACAATTAATTCATTCCAAGTGCCACTGAAACCTAAACCCTATAACCTGACGCCAATCCTGTAAGTTGCACCGCTCATCCCAACTTCAAATGTAGCTCCTATTTGTAAGCCAAACCTGAATTGCGACGCTCGCTACGATCCCCACCCTGTACGCAGTGTGTACAAAGCCTCGGACATTCTCATGAGGCTCAACAGCCTGACAGCAGTGGGCTTCAATGTGACCGCAGCTAACTTCTCGATCAGCCAAGCCACAATACCGGCGCAGGAGCCGCCGCTGCGATAACCACGCCCTGTCAGCACTGGCCATCTGCCCACGCTCCGCAACTGGTTGTGAGGATAGGAATTCTCCAACTTTACTTTTTAGCGATACCGGGTAAAATCTCTTTTACAGGCTACCTGCTGAGATGTGAAGCACGTCTGCTGCAAGGACCTCGCCCCGACAACACTCGCAGTCCGCCCGCCGCCTGAGGCTGGCGGCCGGGCGGGATGTGAAGGCGGAGAGGGACTCGCTGGCCCGCAGCTTCAATCGCAACTAACTGAAAACTTAGCATGGGCGGCTCTCGTGGCGCCTAGCACTGACTCTCAGCAGGAACTTGTGCGCTGTCACTGCGCCCGCCAAGCATGGCAATGTAGGACCCTGCCTCCTTGTATAGTATAAATACCAGCTCTCTCTCACAGCATCCCTGCCCCCTTCATGCGCCCCCAGACTGAGGCTCACTCACACCCCCACCACCCTGTGCACAGGACCCAAGAATAATATCCTGTGCCACGGGTGGTGCATGGGATGCATGGCTCCAACTGCTGCATGGGTTGCATGGCTCTGATTGTTGACGTGATCAAATGAAGCAAGTAGCTCCATGCGAGCGTGAGGTCCTTCTGCCTGGCCTTGCTATTACTCGTTTGTCATACATATAACGTGATCTCTGAAGGTCGCTTTAACCTGCTTTGATGCATCGGCGGTTGGAGCATAATTCCAGTTTGATTTGTGTCGTGTACGCATATGGGCCTTTCCGCTTGAATTGATGTAAACGATGGACTTGCTGAGTAGCTGGGATTCTCTTCTGGCTGTCGGATGCTTCAAGTAATCCAGGGATTTGCCTGCAGTCAGTGCCTAAGTCATATTGTGTGTTCTCTGCCGGACCTATCCTGGGCTTTTGCACCTGGCTTGTACTGTCTTGTGTGTCCTGCGGACTTCTCACCATTTCGACTTCTGGTAGTCCAGCTGACTTCTGTTTCTTGGTTGTCTCTTCTCGCGTTCCTTTTAATTGGTTACTAAATGTGTCACTCACACTCAAGTGTCTACGTTGTTGTGTCTGTCACCAGAGACCATAAGTTTGAAAAGCTGTCCCACGATAATCAGAAGGAGTCATTGAGATGAGAGCTTCACCATTGCGTTCCTCGTGGCTAATGCTGCCAATTTGCATCACAAAATATAGCATGTCATAAAACCAGATCCCCTAAACATCCCATCTCCGCATTGGGGGTGGCTCCGTAACCACAAGCACTTATGGTGCTTTACACACTCTGGAGCCAAGCAGCATACGGTAACAGTAGTTGCCATGAATTAAGCAATGGCCGCAGTCTGTGACTTTTGTTTGAAGGTCATAAATCCATAGACTCTTCTCCTAGTCCGGTTACTCCGTCACGACCATGTCAGGAACTAATTGGCACAACCTGTAAACCTTCAGGTTGCGCGATCCATTCATAGTGTTAGTCTCATGGAACAGTGTGTTAGCCCTGGCAGTGCTCAAACCAGACATGCTCCATGTCCCTACAGCTCAAGTCAATGACATTACACCTCTGGGCCCTGCTCAAAAAGGCTCAGCTGCGAGGGCGCCTAAATGTCCCGTTGGGAGAAAATAAGAGGAACTCAAGGGAAGAAGGAAAGAAGGAGAAGAAAATGAAGGGGGAAGAAATAACTCCCCCCACCAAAAGAAGAAGGCAGCCCGAAGTATCCCCGCCCCTCTCAAGCCTTCACCAAGGAAGCAAGAGAAACATAAAAGGTGGTAGGAAAACCTATTACCTAAGATGGCAAAGAAAAGCAACAAACTCGGCCTCAACAATGCCTACCACGGCCAAAACAAAAGTCAGAGCCTCCCACCCAAGCCTGCCCCGGTACAAATGTTGAAACCAGTATTTGTCTCAATGATATTTACCATGCCAAACCTAAACTAGAAAGCCTAAGCGTCCAAGCGCATCTATGAACCAATTTGTGGCACAGAAACTCTGTGAAATGGCGAGGTGAGAAAAACTAAAGCATGAGATGTGACCAGTCCTAGTAGATGGTTCAGTATCAATGAATAAATGTGCCCCAACACAACCAGAGGCTAGGACTGCGGGGTATCATCATCGGCTGCATATCCACCAACATTTCGCGCCCTGTAGATGAGAATGGTCTTAGTTAGTTCAGAAGTAAGTCATGCCTGGGAGCCAAAGTAAGTAGCCAGGGAGCGCACCCTAGAGCACGCCCCTTGATAGTCCCGCAACATCTCACGGCTGTTGACCAAAGCCACAGGGGGGGTGGCCAGATATGATATGTCAGAAGAAACCCAAGCAGCAAGCTTGCCGATCCCCAGAAAAATATGTAGAAGCTTGGAAGCCTAATATACATGGCGCGGGTGTGCACATTGCACCGGTTTCTTTTTCACCGACTTGTTTCTTATTTTAACGCATCACCTGAATTGGGGTGTATGGAACTGTGGCCGGAGTCCATTGCCTTGGGCGCCGTAGACGCTTGCAGTTGCATGGCCAGCGCGCCATGACATGAGGGTGTCTGCACTGCAAGCGGAGTTGCTGCATCAGGTCTCGGGTTAAATGACATTTAGCTTATTGTCAACTTTTGTTTTTAAGAAAGAATGACCGTCCGTTTATAATTTAAAACGTGAACTACAACTTCAAATGTCAGTTACAAAAGATATGGCGTTTTCCTTCCTTCGATATGCTTTCCTTGGCCAGCAAAACAGGTATCATCCTCGTCCTTTTCAAACAACTGAACATGGGTGTGCGGCTGTGCGCCCATGTTGTGTGCAATGGTGCGGGTGGCTTCTCCGGGTAATGATGTCAAACGTCCGAGCCCCTTAAAAAGGCCCTCTGGGTGTGCAAGCCACGAGGAGAGAAATGATCCCTGGCTGTTGGAACCCAACAAGGGAGACAAACCCCAATCGACGGTGGCTGCGCATGTGGAGTTATAAACAGGTAATGTTCGGGGTTCAATCGCTTGCTGTTGGCTTGGATATACCATCCTTCACTCCTCTGGGTGAAGGATGGTATATTTCTGGGCCCTGCTCGAAAGGCTCGGCCGCGGGGGCGCCCACCAGTCCGGGGGAAGTAGAAAGAAGAGGGAAACATGGAAGGAAGAAACATAGTGGAAGTGTGAAGGTACAGACAAAAGGCTGGACAGGAAAAGGAAGTCTGAGGAATCCCCAGGCCTAGGACTCAATGGTGGGGAGCTCTGACCTTGTTCATGATTCATGATAGTGCTTGCCAGTGTTACTCTTAGTTTGTCAGACCATCTGTGAGAGCCCACCCGGCGGCCACCGCCCGCGGACCCTGTCCAGCCAAGAGCCCGCCATGCGGCCACCACGGGGCCAATGGGGACCGAGCCTTGATCGGAGTGGCACAAGCTAATGACATAACACCTCAGGGCTATGCTGAAATGAAGCTCGGCCTCGTCGGCAAACAAAAAGACAGCTAGGAAAGGAGTGGCACGAGCAGCAAGGCTTGCCGTACCAGGCCCCCCCCCAATCGTAGTCAGTAAAGCTGCAGTGCGCTAAAATAAACAGGGCTGCGCTGGTGCTTGCTTGTCACATTTAAATATGGTTCCCAAGCTCAGTTGCCCATGTGCCCCTGCACACCTGGTGGAGTGAAAAAACATGGAAAGACCAGCAGCTGACACATGACTACATGAGACACACACAGAGCTGTAATCTTTGGCGTGTGGGGTTGGCATCATGGTTTGTGAAGCCGATCTGCAACTTTAAGTCAATGACGTAACACCTCTGGGCCCTGCTCATAAACTGCACCTTCAAGTGCACGCTCCAATGCCTTCTGTGGCTACCCAGCAGCCACCACTGGGCCCCTTGGGACAAAATCTTGACAGATTTAAGGCCAATGCCCCAGCAGCAGGGCTTGCTGCTCAAAGCCAAGCCGGTCGTGGGTCAGGTTGCAGCTCAGGTGTAGCTGAAAGGCACCTATGTAGGCAGTGCCCTGGGCCCCATTGCATGGAAGTTGCGGAGCCGCCCAGAAAAAGGGGGAGGGCCGAAGGCAGCACGCAGATTGACTAGGGAAGAAAGCTCGCAGACAACGCGCGTTCTTGAGGGCAGATGGGCCATGGAAGGTTAGAGAAACGGTACAGCTGCAATTCATTGCACTGACACCGCAGTAGGTGCTGGTAATAGACTTGTGGGACTAGTGCCATGTTGGACTTGCTTATGTTCTGAAGTTGCACTACACGTTCAATGGAAGCTGAAAGGTTTGGACCCCTGCCTTATTGAGTTCGTGATTGAATTACCTGGTCTGCAAGTCTGTAGTGTTTTTATTTGAGCGCACCAGTGGGCCACCTCAAAGTTGATGGGGACCAAATCTGTTTCCTGCCACCAAATGGCTCATGCGACAAGGCTTTCTGCACTGATCCTGTCTGTGCAGGCTGAGTTGTGGCTCAAGTCTAGCTGAGCCACCCTTGAGTAAATAGCTAGCGCCAGTCAGACATGGCAGTCCAGGTGGCAGTCTAGAAGATTGGCCTGGGCTGAGAAACTGTACTGCCTTGCCTGCTTGAGACTGTGCGCTAACAGATATTTCCTCACTTTGTCGATATCTTCCTGGTTCAGATTCCCAGGGGTAACGGACTAAGGTACGTGATGACCGACTGATGTCGTCATAGACCCAGGCCTGAGAGGATGCGCGATGCCGTGCAAATATGCAACGTTATACCTAAAATTTTCTCAGTCAGCGCGACAGCAGGACAAAAAAGTCCTCATTTGCGTGAACAATCCCGCGATGCATGGAGGCCTCTCTCCTCTTTAAATTCCAAGGTTGTCATTTAGCAGTATGTTGCAACAGCGGCACACTTATCAAAAATCATTACAGGAATGACACCTCTCTAGGCATGCCCAATTTGTGTGGCCGCGAAAAGTTGGCGGGGCGTTGGCGGGGCAGTTTGACCAAAATCCAGCAAGCTGAGGCAGAGGTTTTCCAACAACGCTGAATAACTAGTACTAGTGTCCTGCCTCAATGTCACAATACACTTCTTAAACTGGAGACCCTCTTAATGTGCATAGGCAGCGATATGAGTGACCAGAATTCTCGAAAGTCGTCCAAGGTGTTCATAGGGGGACTCAGCTGGGAAACAACGGGAGAGAAGCTACGCGCGTACTTTGAGAACTACGGGGTAGTGAGGGAGGCTTTTGTGAGCTACAACAGGAACAACGGGAGGCCGAGGGGATTCGGCTTCGTCGTGTTCGAGTCCCCCGACGTCTCTGACAAAGTAGTGGCGTGCAAACATACAATCGACCGCAGAGAGGTAAGGCCTGAATGAAACGAAAACAAGAAGGCTCCTAAAACATGGCGCCTTTTTCACTCAAGGCACATTTGACCTATCGGCCCCTCAACCTTGAAATGCAGGTCGAAGCCAAAAAAGCAGTGCCCAAAGATGAGCAGCTTCTACAAGGTGACCAACAGCTCCCGTACCAGGCGCAGGGTAGCAACCCGTCCGGGAATGCATCCAGCAGCGACGGATCCAGCAAGAGCAGAAAAATTTTCGTCGGGGGCCTAGCACCCTCAGTCGACGATGCAGCCTTGCGACTGTACTTCGAGGGCTTCGGTCAAGTCGAGGACGCTGTCGTCATGTATGACCATGACAACAAGCGACCGCGCGGCTTCGGCTTCGTCACCTTCGCGGCAGAGGAGTCGGTGGAACTGGTGTTTGCGAAGGGCAGTATGCAGACAATCCAGGACAAGCCCATCGAGATCAAGTCGGCAGTCCCTCGCGACCAAATGCCTCCCGCTGCACGAGCCCCGCCTATCCACAACGGCTACTTCGACCCTCGTTTCGCCGGTGGGCAGCAAAGGGGCGGACCCAACAACAACGGCAACAACTTCCCCCCACCCTACAGCAACAACCATAAGAACCCATCCAGTATCCCCTCCCAGTTCGGCAACATGCCGCGAGGCTTCGTCAACAGCAATGGTGGCCAGCGAAACTGCGTGCCAACTGTGCAGCAGCAGCAGCAACAGCAACACGGGCAGCAACAGCGGGCAGCGACGCAACACTATGGTGCCGACAGGCTGTCCGGCATGCCCCCTGTGTTCCAACCGCCCGGGCAGCAGCAGCAGCAGCACCCACAGGGTAACAGCAACGGCCTCCACAGCAAGGGGCAGGGCATGCCCGCCGGCTACGACCTCTACACAGGCGGCGCCGAAAGCATGTTTGGCGCAAACTCCCAAGCAGCCCTCGCCTACTTGCATCAGCAGGCACATGCTCACCTCAATGGCATCCAAGCCTCGGGTCCGGGGGCGACGGGCCAGAGCAGGAAGCTGGGCGCCTCAGGGTTTGGCTCCGGCTCGCTGAACCTTGGAAAGGCGCTCGCGCTGGCCGGCGGCTTTGGTAACAGCTTCACGGGTGGCCAGGCAGGCGACGGCGTTAGCGGCTACTCTGACCTCCAGGGCGACACAGGGGCAGACTATGCAGGGGCGGCGGCGGCAGCAGCAGCAGCAGCTGGCCTGTCGGTCGGCGGGGAGTTCAGCTCCTTCCGTGACGTCAGGCAGTATGCGTCTCCCGCGCCGGGGTGGACCAGTTGATGGCCCTCGTGCCTGCCTGCCTGCAAAGGTGGTAGCTGCCCAGCTGAGACCATTGCTGGGGCACTGCGCTAGTGTGGCTAGGGGGGGCGTAGCAGTGCATTTTGCAAGCTCTGCGTTGAATACTAGGATTCAAGCAGCCCTCCCAGAACCTAGGGTAGCCTAAGGGGACTCGACCCACAAGCAGTGCGTTAGTGACAAAGGTTTATTTTTTGCAAGAATATTCTGCATTTATAGCCAAGCCATTTTGTGTACACTATCAAGCTTGAACCAACTCCACACCACTCTTACCTTAATGGCCTAGGCCAAGACTGAGCCCCTGTCGTGAACAGGCGTTCCTCTCCTTGTTTTTTGCATTCCCGCACAGTCATCATCCCGAACGAGGAGGGCATGACTTAACCTGAGTACCAAAGTGTGTACTTTCCTTAGTTGGATCAGGTGTGTCTTTTTGCCCTCAAATACACAGGTCCATCAGGTTATGATCGTAGGAGCTTCGCTACTAGGTCAGGCAGGCAACAGGACATGCTAATATGATCTCCCAGGCCACAGGACGTTTATGTTTTCAGCTAGCGATCGAGGGGTGTTACAATTGATGATGAATATGTGCCCACAAGTCTCTGGACGTTTTAAGGTTAGCTATCAGACTCTTCCGGCTTCAGTGTACGAAATGCGATCATGTACTCGGCAGCCTACAGCACTGAGCGGCATACAAACAACTAGGAACCAATCATGCGAGTGTGTTGCCAATCATAAATAACGATGAGCCAAGAAAGCGAGGGTCTTGACTGGACAGCAGCAAAACGCCGAAGCATGACATGATCAGCATGCATACTAACCAAGGCATGGGCAGCTCAAACACTGTCAGAATCAAATAATTACTGAATTCCAACAGGGCATCAGATTTAGTAAAAGAACAAGAGCCGGCAATCCAGTTTGAGCCCTGATACAGAGGATGATCAACCGTAGGCGCCACGTGAAACTCGTACAAGAAAACGTCATGCTACATGACAATAATACTTTCCAACTAAGCTAACACCACCTTCAATGGCCTAAGGATTGGGATCCATATAGCAGGCTGTTGCAGCACCTCATGACCTTAGGAAATGGATCCTGATAGCAGGCTGTTGCAGCTCCTCATGACCTTAGGAAATGGATCCTGATAGCAGGCTGTTGCAGCTCCTCATGGCCTTAGGAAATGGATCCTGATAGCAGGCTGTTGCAGCACCTCAGGGCCTTAGAAAATGGATCCTAATAGCAGGCTGTTGCGGCTCCTCATGGCTTAAGAAAACGAATCCTAATAGCAGGCTGTTGCAGCACCTCATGGCCTAAGAAAATGGATCCTGATGGCAGGCTGTTGCAGCACCTCATGACCTTAGGAAATGGATCCTGATAGCAGGCTGTTGCAGCACCTCATGGCCTAAGAAAACGAATCCTAATAGCAGGCTGTTGCAGCACCTCATGGCTTTAGAAAATGGATCCTGAGAGCAGGCTGTTGCAGCACCTCATGGCCTTAGAAAATGGATCCTGATAGCAGGCAGTTGCAGCACCTCATGGCCTAAGAAAATGGATCACAATAGCAGGTTGTTGCAACACCTCATGGCCTTAGAAAATGGATCCTGATAGCAGGCTGTTGCAGCACCTCATGGCTTTAGAAAATAGATCCTGATAGCAGGCTGTTGCAGCACCTCATGTCCTAAGAAAATGGATTTTAATAGCAGGCTGTTGCAGCTCCTCATGTCCTAAGAAAATGGATTCTAGTAGCAGGATGTCATAGCAACTCGGTTCCTAAGAATAGAGACAACAAAAGAAGGCTGTCCTGGTTTAAGGCTGCGCTGGTAGTAAGCACTACGCAAGTCTGTGAATATGAATGGTAGAAGGGATCTGAGATGAGTATGTTCACAGCAGAACTGGAAACAGAAGCGCCACCATAGGATGGCCACAACCTGCTTACAACAACCTGCTTACAGCTCACAACCGGTAACGGTAACGGCTAGGATGTGGCTTCGGCCCAGGCTGCCCTGTTTCCTGAACTCTCACGCCCCCCACAGGGCGTGGCTTCCTTTCTTTCTTTCTTACTGCTCACAGCCCTACAGCAGTACTGGAACATAACAGCCGTAATGAGTATGAGAAAATTGTTCACAGCAGTTGTCAACCAATCTTTAACACCCAATAAAGTGAGATTCCTACAGGACTACAGGAGGGAGCTGATCTGCCATGAGCTTCAGTCACAGTATTTTCAGCTGAATGCTGCATGGGGCTCCTTCTTACGCCACCGGAGTTTGGCTGTGAGTTCGTTGCTTGCTTTAGGGTAATTGTGTTGATTTTCTCACTATCCTTAATGTTTTTAGTGCTCCATGCTTACGGACAACAAACCCCTATGAGATACCCTGTTGCACTGTAGAGTTTCCAGGTTCTCATTTGCGGCCCCATGCAGGAGTGACAGTACTGCTGGGTGCATCCTCCAACAACCCTTACCAGCAGCAGCTCTCACCTGGTCACTCCTCAGCAGCAGCTCTTAACAGCAGCTCTCAATGCTCGGCAGCATCCAAGAAAGCTGCATCCCGTCGGGCGGCAGGGAGGTCGCCAGGGGCTCCTGACAAAACGAATCGCCGAGCCAAACTCCAGTCTGCGTGCATGAAAAAACGATGTTTAGGAGGGGATGCCCGACAGACAAAAAATGGGCTACCCTCCTTCTTAAGGCTTCTTCATGCGTATCCGTCTCACTCTTCGGATACGCATGAAGAAGCCTTAACTAGCGGCGGGGCAGGCTAGACACGGCCCAGTCTAGACCCCAAAAGATCACCGACGATACCTCCCGATGACTCTGCACAGTTATGCTGTCGGTAATTTTATATAATATCGCATTGTAAATAGGATTAAGTGCTGCTACTAGACAGATACGCCGGCTCTGGGACAGAAGGATGAATAGCAGGACACAGTTTTCAACTACTGGTATGGCTCTGGATTGGGCAATCCAAGACAGTTTTGAGCTACTGCGCTGCTCACCTTTTGTTTTATTGTTTATCTTCTAGAATAATGGCAGATCTGGACACCAGCGCTCCCGAAGGAACGGACGCGAAGGGGGGGGATGTGCTGGATGCAGGTAACAGGCCTCGAGAGTGATATGGTGGCGTACATATGGCCCACAATAGGAATGTACACATCTTTCAGGCAGTGATGCCCAGAGTCCGCTTGCTGTCGAAGGAGGACGGAGAGATGACAATTTATAAAACTGTGACAAATGACAGATAAGTACACAGCTGAGGGCCCTTGGCTTGATCATCTTAAGACCAGTTCGCGAGCAAGGAGTCTAAGTTAGGCATATTCAGCGTGAGTAAAGTTTCCGGTCGGTGGTCATCACTGAAAAGCTGGAAAATGTACCGACAACCAAATGTACGTCCGTGGTTGCCTGCCCTAGCAATGCCCTAGCCGTGTTTAAGCATTTTCGACATTTCCAGCTTTCATAATCTGACTTGCGTACTCCGTGGACGCAGTCAGCACCACTCCAACTGCCTGCAACATACAGACCTGGCATGATCACCTCCTCTAGCTCACAGTGCAGACATGATGAAGCAGCACAACCTGCCGTTGCCGGCACCTTCAAAATTCGAAAAAGGACCTCAAAGTCAATCTCCAGGCCAACAGCAATGGAAGCCCTGACCTATCCAGGTACCAACGCACAATTGACTTGTTGTGGAAGGCAGGTCTGAACGCAAGCAAACAGCCATATTCTCAAGTTATTTTATTCACCAGCCTGGATAGACCTTGCCGAAGACCAGAACATTAATGTTACCACTGATCGGTACTACCACAGTGGAGCATTCGTGCACCAATTTGAGTGAACGTGAATGTGGAGATTATTCTGATGGAAGCAGCTACATCAAGTGTCGATTAAGTGTATACAATTATTATTCTTTCGGATGTTTTCCCCCAAAAGTGAACAATTCATACAAATCGACCGTGGAATTTTACAAGCAAGAATGAACTATGAATACATATAAATTGGTTTGTGAGTCTGAGACTGCGATACATTCGTTGATAATGTGCTGGTAACTCAGGTACTGGTGGTGGGTGTGGAGGAAGCTGTACACGATCTTCTACTCATCATGACCTCATCTATTTTTGCTTGGCAAGAGAGTAGTGGAGCCTTGTTTCTTTCAGTGTTCACCAAACCACATTCAGTTTGCGTGGCCACTGGGCAGCCAACACTGGGCCCATTAGGACCATACATTGACCGGCCTATAATCAGAAGCCCAAGTAGCAGGGCTGGCCTGTCCAACCATATTTCTTCTATGAACACCTTCTCCTAGTCAGGAGCTAGAGCATGATACTTGACAGCGCCAGCATCAAAGGCGTTTCTTAAACAGTGAGCCTCTCCCAGATTCCCATGCCACGTGCAGCCTAAATCAAGGCTTAAATATCGAATAATTGCTAAGACTCCCTAATCACTTTTGTAAGAGTTATATGACATGTAGCCTTCATCAGGGCTCAAAATATCCATGTTTGGCAGGAGAGTAAAAGCCTTTGTGGCACTTAAAAACTCTGCCTCACTCCCATACCTCGCTCGCAAGTCACAAAGACGACCTCCAGAAGGCACAGAAAACTTATGAAACACTTTTAGTTGGGTGATACCCAGTCCTTATTTAGGAACCAGGACCGAGAAATCCTTATCTCGACCAGGAAACGAGAAACAGGAATCAACGGGGAGCTCCTGCAGGAGTGGCGAAGGGCTGGCGTGTGCAAAAAATCACCTACCTCAGACAATCAACCTTCCTCCCACAGTCATCAACGTCACATAATCAACCCAGCACATGAATCCACCCATTGACACAGCAACATTTATTTTAGGACGCTTCCTCTACACTTCAGCCAACATCACAGTCAACAGCCGTAGGGGTGCTGATGCAGCAATCACCGACACTTGCACAACTGGCATTAAGCTGATCAAGGTTTGGACACCAAGAGCCCAGTGGTGGCCACCCAGCGGCTCGTCAAGCCTGGCCGGCGCGCATAAAAACGCTGACACGACAACGGCCCGGCACGAGAACCAAATGTGCCCAACACCACTAAACACCTCACACAGCCTTACATGGCACCTCATGAAACTTCACAGCTTGTAAAAGGGCATGCAAGCAGTAACCATCCTGATACGTGATCACTCTTTGATGGTGACAGCCAGCACGGGTGTTCACACATTGTGCTCCACATTTACCTCCTCCCCCGCGTCAAGTCCCCAATTTGAAAATATATACAAGCTCGCTCATCCCACACTCTTTTGTTCAAGCACTTAGCCCCCCTTTGGAAAATAACATGGAGTGCACCGTTGTAACAACTCAGGGCTGCTTGCACAGTCCACCCTCGTTCATTTAAGATAGTAGCCCCTCGTAAAAGTTGACATGTCCTGCACCGCTGTAATGGCTCAGGGCCTGAGGCTACACTCTGTTCAAGATAGTAGCCCTTGTAAAAAATGGCATGTACTGCACCCTCATGCTGGCCGAGGGGCCTGAGGCTGCTTGCTCAATCTTCACCCGTCTGTTCAAGCTTGAGCCCCCCCCCCCCCCCTTGTGCTAGAACATGGCCTGTATCTCCGCCTGCCAGAAGATAGAGGACCCCCCTTTCAAAAGGATATGGACTGCGCCTCCTCTTCACTGAAGCTAGAATGTGGAAGCTCCTGTCGTCCTTTTGGACTGCTCCTCCTCCTGACTGAAGGCCTGAGGATGCGCGGTGCCCCAGTCGCCTGCATGCTACTGACACGTATCTCGTCTCCATCCCGGAAAACAATTTTGTCGGCAGCTCAGACCTCGGCGGTAGAGTGCAAGGCGTGTCCCACCGGCCAGTGCTGCCGGCTCAGGGCCACCTCTCTCACAGACACTGCCTCTGTTCCAGAAAAGAGTGATGCCTGTAGCTCAAGCCTCATCTCTGAGGGCCTGGCCAAAGCTTACCCCAGCTGCCAGAACAGCTGCCAGAACTGCTGGTTCAGGCTTTTCTGCTGGCACAGACCTTGGCTCCGTGCCATAAAAAGATGCTGGCAGTAGCTCAGGTATCGTCGCCGAGGGCCTACGGCAGCGCAGTGCAAGGCGGGCAACTCAGCTGCCTGCATGTTGCTGGCTCAAGTCTCCTCTCCATTCCCAAAGACAGTCTTGTCGGTTGCAGTTGGCTCCTGGTACACGAGGACCGCACACCTGTGAAACACGATTCAAAACGACATCATTTGAGAAGCAGTTGCCAGTTGGGTTCAGCTGTCAATCAGGATTCACAACTCGTGCTTTAAAATCGGCGGCAGTTCGCTCCTGGTATGCCAGGAATGTACACCTGTCATGCAGGATTACAACCAGCAAAATGTAAGCAGCAGTTGCCGGTGGGTGAATCTATCATCCAGGATTCAAATCCCGTGATTCGACATCATCAGCATTTAGCTCCTGGTACTCTAGGACTGCACACCTACAACCAGGATTCATAACCATACGATTCAAAAACACTGGGTTCAAGACAGGCATGTGTGAGAAATAGACAGTCGCCTGCGGGCACGTCTGTCAAGGATTTGAAATACGCAGCGCTTGATCCTGCATCATCCCTGTCTTGAAACAGGACCACACTCATGAAAAGGAAGAGGCCACCGGATATTACAGGCAGCAAGTGCCTGTGCCTTGTGTCTTAACATTGATGGGAACTAAAACAGCAAGTGTCCATGGCAGAAGGACTGGAGAGACGGAGGACAGGGAAGGCATGGAAATTAATCACGAAAGCCAAAGAAAAACAATCCCTTGTCCCCTCACCGCCCTCCTTCCCTTCCTGCATCCAGTGGGTGTCAAAGCATGACCTACGCAACCACCCAAAAGCCGTTTCCAACAGGGTCAGGAAGCTCAAAGCGAAAAACAAATTTCAGTTTCTGCTTGACCTTCCGTAATGTCAGTGTGATCTTCACAGGCATGCAGGTTTCAGTGATCGCCGCATGACCTTTGGGGATCCGCTGGGAAAACAAGCACTGGATCAATGGGGATCATCAAACCTGGATCCGGCTTCAGCTGGGGACCCAAACATCAAGGCTCGCTACACATAGTTACATAGCCCAACGGCTGTATGGCAGACTGTAGCTGAAGTGTAGCAGAAGTGTGGATGAGGTTACCTAAACCATAAACAGCTAAACATTGATCCTCTCAGGCCGTCTTTCACTTAAAACTCCTCATCAGGTGCAGCTCAATTGTAGCTTAAGTTTAGCTAACGTTCAGCTGAGTTACACAACACGAATCCTCTCAAGCCCAGCCTCTCACCTGCAACTCCTCATCAGGTTGTGCAGCGGAGCGGGGAGGGGCTTACAGCCGCTGGGGAGCTGCACCGCCAACAGGCTTGCCTCGTACTCCTCCACCGCAGCCCCCAGACTCTGCTCCACAACGCCTTTCCCGAGCGCTATGCAGCAGGCCTTTGGCGCTTTCATGGCTGTGCAAGAGGAGGGGAGGGGCAAATAAGGAACACATAGGAAGATCATCAGGCCTTCCCCTTTCTCATCTACTGCAGCCCTCATGCTCCTCTCTGCCCTGCCCTGCCCTGCCCTATGCAGCTGGCCTAATAGGCCTAGGCCCCTTCACAGCTGTAGAAGAATAGGGGGAGGGACACATAACTAATGAGGACGATCAGCAGGCCTGCCCCTTTCTCATCCCCTGCAGCCCCCATGTCCGCTCCGCCATGCCCTACCATAGCTCTATGCAGCTGGCCTTTGTGGACTAGGCCTTCATTTCAGCTACATCTCGGCTACTTCCTGGCCTCTGAGCGGAGGCCCTACGCATGGACAGACATGCTGTTGGGGCCGGTATTTATGACTGGTAAAGGGTTGCCCCAGATCGGGCCTTTGACAGCTGCAGGGCGGCCCGCCGAAGATGGGCTTACAGCCGGAAACAAACGCTGAACGCATCTAGCCAGAAGCATTATAGCCATGCCCGGCCATGCCATGCTTTGCCATGTCATGTGCCATGCCGGGCGCCATGTCGTGCCAAGCCGTGCCCCATGCGGGCCGTGCCATGTTCTGAGTCATGCCGAGCCATGTCATTCCATGCTGTGTGCCATGCCATGCCATGCTGTGCCCTGTTCCACAATGCTGTGACAGTGCTCTGTGAGCAACGGGTCACGCAGAGACTAGAATCGCACTCACTGATAGACAAATCTATCAAATGTTCTTGACAAGACACAGCCTAGGCTGGTAGCGACAGAGGGACAGGTGTGAATGCATTACCAGCATCTTGTGCTGTATTGCTGTACCGCTTTGTCCTGCTTGCTCAGGAAGCAGCGCAGCCTCAGGCGTAGAATCCCTTCTTCAACAGTCTTCTAAATTTTGAATAGCGCAGCGATTTATAATTTTAAAAGATAAAACATGCGGTACCGGTATTGATATGACATTTACTGTACTCCACAATCAACGAGAGAGTTTAAAACAATTCCTCAACCCTGCAGATATTTTCCCTCCTTCCTTCAAGCTGAGACGCACAGCCTAGGACCGCATAGCCTAGGACCGCATAGCCTAGGGCCTAATAGCCTCGGACGGGACTCACTTAGAGACAGGCGTGAAAACGTGTCCAGCATCTTCTGTTGTACTGCCCTCTCCTGCTTGCTCAAAACCTTCTCTTGGGCCTGCAGCATGGCACATCAAGAATGGTAAGATAAACAAAGTGAAGAGAGGTTAGATTCATACCTTCCAGCCATCCACATGCCTCTCTGGAACTTTCAAAGTTGAGATCACGCCGAAGGTATGGATCTTCAAGGGTGTGTGTGTGGATATTCGTGGACAGAAAGTGTTTGTTGGGGGGGGGGGGGAATCCGCGATGTGCGCTTGTTATCTTCTCAGGGGGATCAAGCTCCTTATTTCTGTTGACTGAGGAGTTGTTGCTGCTGTTTTCTGGGGCGGCCTACAGTGGTGTAGAGTGCTCCAGCTAGGGGGATATGCAAAGGTGAGCAGATGCTGTTGCATACGGTGACCCAATGATAAATCTAACATCAGGCAGATGGGTTGTCACGGCCATGTGAGCGCTTGTTGGTGTCTGGAACATGGCCTGCATCGGATCGCCTCTCTCCAGCTGATAGATAAGGCCACGAGGTGACCGCCGTTTTTGTTTTGATTGTGTTTGTTTTAATCATGTTTGTGCCATGGTTTCTGTTTGGGGGTGGGCGGCCAGCCTCACACAATGGGAAGTCCGAGCTAAATATTCGTGACCGCAATAAAACCGTGCTAAGTAGGAAGACGTCTGACGACGACGACTGGCTGCTTCCTTTGCCTTGAACACATATGTGGTTTCAGCCTTTCAGGCTTTCATCAGAGGGCTCAGCCTTGGAGGAATGTGCAGAGTGCGGAAGGTAGCAGAAATCTCCAAAGTGATGGGAGTGTAGGGTTAAGGGTGTCGGGTTAAGAGAATGGGAGGGGTGGTTCAGGGTTATGTTGTGTGGGTCAAGGGGAGGATTTACCGTATGGTTTATTTGTTTCATTCATTATCCCCGGGCAGGGATCCAGCAAGCTGCACAGCAGCCAGTTACAGCTTGTATCCTCGGTCTCCATGAGCCACACTCTATTGCCTCAGAGCATTCATTTATGGGCCGGTACTTGGTAGTTGGTACCAGAACAGGACATTATTCATTACATAATGTATTCATCCCTGGAGTGGCTTACTCACCGCAGCGAGTACCAGCTTGTCCCCCCGGTCCCGGTGTGACAGCAGCTGTCCGCACACCATGGCGTGGAGCCCTCGTGACCGGTGGTCCACACTGACCATGAAGGTGACTTGTGGCAGGGAAGGAGACTGAGGAGGGGAAATGCAGGATTAGTGTATTTCAGCAACAATTCAGCTACATGTCAGCTACGGTAAAGGCATGCCCTGGTGATCCACACTGACCATGAAGGTGACTTGTGGCATGGAGAGAGACTGAGGAGGGGAAATGCAGGATTAGTGTATTTCAGCTACAGTTTGGCTACATTTCAGCTACGGTACTGCCATGTCCTGGTGGTCCACACTGACCATGAAGGTGACTTGCAGCATGGAGGGAGACTGAGGAGGAAACATTACAGTCCAGTTGTAAGTGCACTTTCAGCTACATTTCAGCCAGTCAGTGTATTTCAGCTACAGCTACATTTCAGCTACGTCCCAGCCAACAGAGGAGGGGTCCTGGGGCAGCTGGCCCTGTTGCACAGGTCAGCGACCACATGCCAGTCACGTTCATGACCCAACTGGACCATTGGTGGCTGCCCGGCGAGCCCACAAGGATGGCCTTGTTCACACTTTAAGTGACACAGAGATCATGGGGCGGAAATCGTGGGTTTTAAGCCGTGAAGGCAGGCAGAGGGAGAGGAGGAGTGAGGGGAGAGTACGAGAGGGGTATTGATAATACTTATAAACAACACTCCACAGAGTCGCAGAGCACACATGACTACATGAGCGGGTAGAGGAGCGGGGCCCAAAGAAAGGGCAGGCTCGGGGGCAGGATGCTGCCATTGCCACATTATGCACAGAGCCCCCCCCCAAAAACAACCCCCACATTCACACGCGGGTTTTTTCTTTTTGTGTGTTGGGCCCTAAACAGGGGGAAAATGCGCGTGTGTTGGGGAAGGGGAGGAGAGGGAGAGGGAAAAATAGGGAAACGAAAAAAGAAAGGGAGGGAAAGGCCATTCAGGCCGGATCGGGTCAAAGTGTCACCAAACAGATTTCCCGCCCCGCGTCCAAAAATCCCTTGACGAACCACCGTTGCTCTCCACCTGAGCAGCTCTTACTGTACCATAAGGAATAATATGTTTACAAATAGCATTAGAAAAACTTTGCCAGTCCCCTCCATGCCACTGATGGTAATGGCAGTGACTGTCCACTGGTGGGGGGGGAAATGGATTTGACTAGCAAGCCCGAATCATGCATGAGGTATGAAGAGGCATGGCATCAGGATGGGTAGGCATAGCGTGAGGTAAGAAGAGGCATGGCGTGAGGTATGAAGAAGCATGGCATCAGGTATGGGCAGGCATGGCGTGAGGTATGAAGAGGCATGGCATCAGGGATGGGCACGCATGGCATGAGGTATGAAGAGGCATGGCATGAGATATGAAGAGGCATGGCGTGAGGTATAAAGAGGCATGGCATCAGGGATGGGCAGGCATGGCATCAGGGATGAGAAGTTATGGCGTGAGGTATGAAGAGGCATGGCGTGCGGTATGAAGAATCATGGCATCAGGGATGGGCAGGCATGGCGTGAGGTATGAAGAGGCATGGCGGAGGTGTGAAGATGCATGGCGTCAGGGATGGGAAGGCATAGCATGAGGTATGAAGAGGCATGGCATCAAGGATGGGCACGCATGGCGTGAGGTCTGAAGAGACATGGCGTGAGGTGTGAAGATGCATGGCATCAGGGATGGGAAGGCGTGGCATGAGGTATGAAGAGGCATGGCATCAGGGATGGGCACGCATGGCATGAGGTCTGAAGAGACATGGCATGTGGGATGATGTTAGGCCTGGGGGATGGACATGGCAAGGCATGTGGGATGATGCTGGGCATGGGGGTGGAGAAGGTTGGGCATGTGGGATGATGTTAGGCCTGGGAAATGGAGGAGGCATGGCATGTGGGATGATCTTGGGCATGGGGGTGGAGGAGGCTGGGCATGTGGGATTATGTTAAGCTTGGGAGAGAGGAGACATGGTATGAGGGAGGGGAAGGCAGGCATTGAGGAGGATACATGACATGAGGAAGGGGAAGGCAGGCATGGAGGAGAATGCATGGCATGAGGAGGGGAAGGCAGGCATGGAGGAGGATACATGGTATGAGGAAGGGGAAGGCAGGCATGGAGGAGGATGCATGGTATGAGAAAGGGGAAGGCAGGCATGGAGGAGGATGCATGGTATGAGGGAGAGGAAGGCAGGCATGGAGGAGGATGCATGGTATGAGGGAGGTGAAGGCAGACATGGAGGAGGATACATGGTATGAGAAAGGGGAAGGCAGGCATGGAGGAGGATGCATGGTATGAGGGAGGGGGGGGGCAGGCATGAGGGACAGAAAGGCAGGCATGGAGGAGGATGCATGGTATGAGGGAGGGGAAGGCAGGCAGGAGTGAGGGGAAGGCAGGCATGGAGGAGGATGCATGGCATGAGGGAGGGGGAGGCAGGCATGGTGGAGGGGAAGGCAAGCATGGGAAGGATGCATGGCATGAGGGAGGGGGGGGGTCAGGCATGGATGAGGATGCATGACATGAGAGAAGGTAAGGCAGGCATGAAGGGGGTGTGTGAAAAGAGGTAAGGGGTTGGAGTATCAAGGAGGATGCTTGGCACGAGGGAGGGTGCATGGCATGCAATGGGGGAGTAGGAGGCAGGGCATGCAACGGCAGAGTATGAGGCATGGCATGGGGGAGTATGAGGCAGGTAATGGGAGGGCTTCGGATATGACAGGAGGGCAAACATGCGCATTCTCACGAGCATGTTCGAAATACCCAGGCTTATCGGGTCGAAAATGACGATGGTGGCTCCATGCGATGTCGACCAGATTGACACGGTGGCTGTCGAGATCCTGGCCCAGTACAGCGCTCACGCGATACATGAAAAACTCGTAGTAAAGAAGAAGATCTAGTTCAGCTCGTCGCAGGGCGTGCTGGGCGCACGTAAGGTCTGGTCCTGAGTCTGTCCGCTAGGTTTGACTTGTGCGCAAAACACTTCGATCAACTGGGCGCTACGAAATGCATCGAACTGCATAAATGTAATGTTTCGTCGCGTGTCTGATCGACCTTGTCGACTCTGACATTCTTCATTTCCCCCGCGTCACGGGAATTTTAAGGGAAATATTTTCCGTACGGCAACACACAGTAAGACACGCATTCACATTTACTAATTCACACACTCACATCCGCACATTCGAGGTCCTACAGGACTCTTTGAAAACCCTAAAGAACAAAAACGGGACGCTCTTTCTTTTTTACTGGGCATCCCGGTTGAAGATTTATTTTGCTCGCCTATTACATCCACACACTCACACATTCACACACACATCATGAGGATACAGGTGTGGACATGGGCTACATGCACCGTGCTGCCTGTCATGTAGTGCCTATTTCGTACTGCCCAAAGGTACTCACAGGGCTGTTGAGTGAGTTTTGAGTGACCACAATCACCGGCATGCCGATGGCCCGCCGGAGAAAGCTGAGTGTGACCGACTCCTGGGTAGGTAGGTAGGGGCCGGTGAGAGGGGATGAGGGTGTGAGGTGAGGGAAGGATGATAGCTGAGTGGTACTGGGCAAGGGTGGGTGGTGGGTGGTGAGGGGTGAGGGGTCGGTGGTGAGGGGTGAGGGTTGACCTTGCCACATGCGTGCTGTTCATGACCACATGGATGGTCATGGCTCATGCCTGTGTTTCCTTAACCCCATACCCATGCAGAATTTTCGTTTGCTTCTCTTACCTTCCCCTTTTTCTGCCCCTCAAAACACTCACAACTGATTCCAGGCCGCAGCTACCCATCTCTATGCTGCGCATGACCACATCAATGGCATTGGTCCATGCCGTATCTTTTCATTTACCCTCACATCCATGTGGGCGTAATGTCATTTACCAGCATTACCTAGTTTCCTTTTTATATGCCCCTTCCCCCCCTTTTTCTGCGCCTCCGACCACCCGCCACTGAGTCCAGGCCACAGCTGGCCATCTGCATGCTGCCCATGACCACAATGAGGCCCTCTGCCCATGCCGCAGGGTTGCCTTATCACCCATGCCATCGTGGGTGTAGCTTCAATTTATTACTCCTCCCTTTTACCTACCCTATTTCTTTTCTTTTTTTCTGCCCCTCCGACCACCCACCACTGAGTCCTGGCCATCTGCATGCTGACCATGACGACAATGAGGCCCTCTGCCCATGCCGCAGGGTTGCCTTATCACCCATGCCATTGTGGGTGTAGCTTCATTTATTACTTCCTCCCCCTTCTCCGCCCTCTTTTCTTTCTTTCTTTCTACCCCTCCGACCACCTACCACAGAGTCCAGGCCACAGCTTGCCATCTGCATGCTGCCCATGACCACAACGGTAGCACCCTGCTTGCATTGAGACGACAGCAGGAAGTCCTCCATGCAGCTCATGAGGCCACTGCTGCCGCGCGCCTGTCAGGGCAGAGACGAGGGAAAAGGGTGGTTTCCGAGGGCGTGTTGCGCGGGCAACAGATGTACCTCAACCTTAAACCGAGACCCTAACCAGTATACTTCCACGCATCTGCCATGCTGCATGATCCTTGCTTCCTGAGTCCTGTCGGTAGCTTGTCCCCCCTCCAGCCCTAACCCATCACTCCCCCCACACAACACTCATCAACACATTTGTCCTCCAGCCCCCAACCCTCAGACCCCCATCTCCCGCAAGCACTCACCAAAATGTTTGTTTGCACGACTGCCATGCTGCATGATCCTTGCTTCCTGAATCCTGTCGGTAGCTTGTCCCCCCTCCAGCCCTAACTCATCACTCCCCCCACACAACACTCGCCAACACATTTGTCCTCCAGCCCCTAACCCTCAGACCCTATCTCCCGCAAGCACTTACCAAAACGTTTGTTTGCACGACTGCCATGCTGCGCGCCGCCTGCTTCCTGAACCCTGCCAGCAGCTTGTCCCCCTCAAACTTGGCGTTATCGCTGGCCACAATGGTCACGAGGCGCACCGTGTCACGGCCAGACCTGAACCAACAGGGGGGGGGGGGTAGGGTAAAGATTTCGAGGTCAGCGGTATAAAATGCTGCACACCCTTGGTGGCGTCCCTGACAACAAGGGTCACCTGACACACACTGTTACAGCTAGACCTGAAGCACACGGAGGGTTTAGGGCTTAGATCCAGCTGTGTTAATCCTTAAACCCTAACCCTCGATGTCATTACTGGCAACAACAGCCACTAGGCACACCATGCTTGGACCAGGCCTGATGCACAGCATGGGTTAGGGTTTAGGGCTAAGGGCCAGCTGTATATCATCCCTTCAACCGTAAACCTAGACACGGATACTGGCAACAATGGTCACCAATGGCACCGTGGCCCGACCAGACCTAATACGCAGCAAGGGTTGGGGTATAGGTTCAGTTGCAAAAATTCTAAACCCTAAACCCTTGGTGGCGTAACTGGCAACAAGAGTCACCAGGCTGCACCGTGTCACCACCGCTCTGCCAGGCCCCTTAAAGTACGGCTTTGGGTGGTTGCATTAACTTTGCAACAACACAACAAGTAGGATATCGGTAAGCCAAATAATGATATAAAGCCCTGAACCCTAGGCATCATCACTACACATGATGGTCACCAGGCAAACTGTGCTCTTGCCAGACCTGAAGCACAGGTAGACTTCTAGGCATAACGTAGAACCACTACGGTACCCCTTGAGCCCTTCACTTACCACCTACCTTGCAAGGTACAGCACTGTGTTCATCGCGTGCGTCGGCGGCCAGTTTCCCGTCATGAGGGTTACGGGTTTAAACACGGGTTAGGAGTTTAAAAGAGGTCCCGCCCACCTTGCAAGCCGTGTTCATCGCATGAAGCCACACCAGGGTGCCCATCAATAAAACAAGCAAGGCGACTAAAGTGGAGCGAACTGCTGCACCCTACACCCCCTAAGTACGTGCAACCCTGGGTAACACCTTATCAGGTGTAGCGCCGAGCTCATCGCGCGTATTGGCACCAGGCTCACATCACTGACATGCATCACCTGGAGTGGAGCTGAAGCACCCTACAAAGGGCACCCAAGTACCCCACCCACCTTGCCATGTACAGCGTTCTGTTCATGGCACGCATCGATACAGGGTTTCCCGTCACGAAAGTTTAGGGTTGACCCCCTTAACACCCACCCACCTTGCAAGGTACAGCGCCGTGTTCATCGCGCGCATCGATACAGGGTTACTTGTCAGGAACACCACAATCGTCATGCCATCCCGCTCTTTCTCCTGGTCTGTGCCCGCTGCGCCCACCAGCTTGGCCGTCTGCTCCGTCCTGTTGATCCGGTCCATCAAGATCTCCCGGAATCGGTGGTTCCGGTCCTGGGCCAGCACAATGGGCGCCAGGCTCTCCATGCTGCTCATTAGTGCGTAACTCCTGGGACACAAAACAGAGGATAGGGTTGAGGTTTGAGGGTTCAAGCAGGCTGTGGGCCAGCACTGTGGGCGCCAGGTTCGCCATGCTGCTCGTAAGGGTGCAATTCTTGGGCCAAACGAAATTAGGTTTCGGTTCTGGGGTTGAGGGTGTTATCCCGAAAATGTGCCGGCCCAACACCCGGGGGAGCCATGCACTCCATGCTTAAAGGGCCCAACTAGTCAACTGCCGAGCCATGCAAAACATAGGATCGGATTCAGGGTGTAATTGAGGTCGCCCGGGGAGCAATGCACACCATGCTCAACTAAAAGGGGTTGCCAAGCATTCCATGCTGTTCATCAGGGCATAAATCCTGTTTTGAAAATATATAGGGGTGAGGGAGCAGGGAGCAGGGATACAGATTTCGGCCTTCAGGTGTCAATTCTGTCCTGGGCCGACACTGTCGGTGTTATCCCATGGCTCCACTCTGCTTGGACCCTTCGAAAATGGGTTTGGGTGGTTGCATTAACTTTGTGTAACTATGGCACCATGGGTGCCCCCACAGTTATATTCACACCCCGGCCGTAACCACAACCCTCTCCCACCCTTCGGCCCCAACCCGTGATTACACGTCGGTCCATTCAGCTGTTCCTGCAACTATCCCTGACGCAGCTTTGTCGCTACTGCAAAGCCACGCAAACGGACCATGTCGTCGATACAGCTAGGCACCTCGTGCAGGTCATGATATCTGCCTACTCATTATATCTGCCTACTCATGATATCTGCCACCATCTCTTTTCACACCCCAGCTCCATCTCTTCCCCCACTCCATTCAAGCCCTTGCAGCCCCCTCCCTTCCCCACCAATGCACTTTGTCTCAACAGCCAGGGAATGCGTGCGGACTTTGATGTCCGCCATGACCAGTTGCACAAGAATCAACCCGGCCCACCCCTGGGGCTCCCGCCCCCCCACCCACCCACACACTGACGCACTTTGTCTCTACAGCCAGGCACCGCGTTTGGACCGTAATGTCCACCATGTCCAGTTGCACAGGAACGCTGTCACCATTGCTTACTCTCATGCCCCTGCTCCATTCACCCCCTTCATCCTCCCGCATTCCCCCCCCCCGTGACGCACTTTGTTTCAACAGCCAGACACCGCGTGCGGACCGTTATGTCCGCCATGTCCAGTTGCACATGAACATTTACACCGCCGCAGATTTTCATCCTGGGCCGTAACGTCTGCCCCGACCGCAACACATCTGCGAGAAAACAAAGCAAACGGTTCATCTCAGGCTGCTTCAGCTACAATTTAGCTACACTATGCAAGCATCGCCAAGGCCACCCATTTCCAACCTCTGCCGCGGTGTGTGGCCTGATCTCAGCACATCTGTGGAGAGAGAAATAACCCTGTTACGCATTAGGGTGCTTCAGCTACATAACGTAGATGCTGCTACTGTACAGCTTATTTTGTGGCGCTTCAGCTACAATTTAGCTACATCATGTGAATGCTGCCACCGCCACACATTTCATCCTCAGTCGCAGCATCTGCCCTTATCTCACTAGCTCAGCAGAGACACTACCGGTATCTAAGATGCAGCACAGGGGCGGTACATGTTCCTGCGCCTGTACTGCCCAGGTACCGCACTCACATAACATACAGATTGTACAGCCAGATGCGCAGGCCCACCACCTCTATACTGCACCTTGAATAGTGGACAGATCGTACAGCGAGGGGCACAAGCCCACCACCTGCCTGCACCTGGACTGCTCATGTTCCACACCTTGGACAGTGGATAGACGTTGTAGCCCTGAGCCTAAGCCCACCAACTGCCTGCCCCCGTACTGCCCCCTTCCTGCACCTTGGAAAGTGGACACAGGGTACAGCCAGCAGCCCAGGCCCACCAACTGCATGCAGTTGTACTTCCCATGCACCGGGCCTTGTACATCAGACAGATGCTACATCCAGCCGTCCATGCCCACCTCCTGCTTGCCCCTGTACTGCCCTTGTACCGCACCTTGTACAGCAGGCAAGTGGTACAGCCAGCGCCCCAGGCCCACCGCCTGCCTGCCCCTCAGCTTTGCCCGCGCCTGCTCCGCCATGGTCATGAGCTGCTTTGTCGCGATATCGGAGAGCGGGAGTTCGACTACTGTCTGGGCAGACTGGAACTCGGCCAGGGCGTTGCGGGGAGCCGCGGGGAGAGTGGAGTCCTGTGGGAGCAGCGGTGAAGAGGGTTCAGGGTAAAAGGGAATTGGGTTTGTGTTTTAGGGTGTATGGTACATGGTGTATGGAATAGAGTTTGGGGAAATCTAATTTTGGGTTTAGGGTATAGGTTTTAGGGAAAAGGGTTAAGGGTGAAGGGCTTAGGGAGTATAGTTTATAATATAGAGAAGAACGTAGGGTTAAGGGTACAGGATTTGGGGAATGTCGTCTATGGTAAAGGGAATGTAGGGTCGCGATGGTGCAGGGTTTCGGTTCAAGGGAAAGGGGTTGGGGTTCAGGTCTTGTCTGCCTGGCTGCTGCGTGGCACCCTAGAGGGAGAGGAGCCCCAAGGTAGCTGCAGGACCTGACGCCTTGGGTACAGGGCCTTGGGCCTTCGGTAAGAAATGCAAGTCCAAGAACTTAGCCCGGGCGTTGCAGGGTACTCAGGGGAGTGAGGAGACCTGAGGGACCACGTCGAAGACGGTTTAGGGTAAAGGGGTAAGGGCTCTGGTTAAATACATAATCCAAGAACTCAGATGCGGGGCGCTGCGGGAAGGGAAGGGCCCAGAGGGGGAAACGGTTAGAAGGGCTTGGGGCTTGGGGACACACTGTAAGAGCCCAAAGAAACAGAGTTCAAGCTGGTTTTGTGTCAAAAGCCGCCCCCGAACCTGCTTCTGCACGACCCCCCGACTCTCCCTCCGCACCTGCTCGGCGGCCGTTTGATGCAAGATGAAGCTGCTGTACCTCCGCACTACAGGCCGCACTCTTAATCACGGTCACCTCTGTCAACAGTTCAGCCTCCCACACCGGCCCCTACCCTTCCCCCCCTACACCTGCTGCCACACCCTCCCTCCGCACCTGTTCGACAGCTGTTTGATGCAAGATGAGGCTGCCGTATCTCCGCGCTACGGCTGCACTCTCAATCACCGCGACGTCCATCACCAGCCGGGCCTTGGACCGCGTGCGAAGGTTGATGCGGTACGCGAGGGCCGAGGGGTCCAGGAATCCATCCTTGGACAGAACCTGCAGGTCTAGCAGCCGTCGTGAGACAACCCACCTGCAGAGGGAGGAATGAAAGATGATGGTGACTGGTGAGGTGGAAGATAGGCATATACCATGGAGTGCAGTCGGCGAGGGCGCCTTCCCACTCTTATCCTCCTCCCCATTCTCATCTCCCCCCACTCTTATGCTCCTACCTATTAGTTTGCTCCCCACTCTTATCCTCTTAACTCATCCGATGCCTTGCTGCCCGAGGACGTGAAGCACAGGCAGCTTCATTCGTTACCTAGCTCCCCACCCTTATTTTCCTCCCCACTCTTATGCTCTTGCTCACTTGAGGCCCCCCTGCTCGAGAGCCTCGAGGACCAGCAGCTCCATACGCTGCAGTCCTTCCACTCTTATCCTCCTCCCTACACTCCTTCCCCACTCTGACCATCCCCACTCTTACCTCCCCCCCCCACACTCTTAACCCCCTGCCCACCCTTTCCCCCTACACACTCGACACCCTACTGCTCGAGAGCTGCAAGGACAGGTAGATCCATACACTACGTAGCTCCACGCTCTTATCCACCTGCCCTCTTTATCCTCCCCACTCTTATTCGCCTGCCCTCTTTATCCTCCCCACTCTTATCCGCCTGCCCTCTTTATCCTCCCCACTCTTATTCGCCTGCCCTCTTTATCCTCCCCACTCTTATCCGCCTGCCCTCTGTATCCTCCCCACTCTTATTCGCCTGCCCTCTTTATCCTCCCCACTCTTATCCGCCTGCCCTCTGTATCCTCCCCACTCTTATCCGCCTGCCCTCTGTATCCTCCCCACTCTTTCCTCCCCACTCACTCAACACCCCGCTGCTCCAGAGCTTCGAGGACAGGCAGCTCCATACGCTGCCTGGTGCCGCCCTCCTCAAGCGTGAACGCCTCGCCGGGCCATGCCATCTGCAAAGGGACAGTGGTGTATGGGTGAATGAGTGTGTAGGTGTATGTCATCATGGCAGGGGACTGCAGAGCAGCTCGGTGTTGGAGGCTGGCCCCTGGGGTGGCCTGTCGAAGCCATTGGTGATATCTGATACCAAGGGTGAAGGGTTTGAAGTTCACTGTCTGGGTCCGACCACATGTTGCCTGCATTCGGGTCCATTCGATTGCAGTATGTATTATGCTGCATTCGGCAGCGCTCGGTTGTATTCAGTTGCGTTCCGATCACCTGCGCTATGATCGGCAGCATCGCCTCCACCGTCAAGGCGTCTCCCCACCCTACTCTGTCCAACATTTTTTTGTATGGTGAAGGTTTTGGGTTTGCATCTAGTTGCATGTGGATGCATTCAGTTGCATCCAGTTGCATTTAGTTGCATGCGGTTGCATTCAGTTGCATGTGGTTGCATTTAAGTGCACTCAGTTGCATTCCTCCCACATGCATCGTGCAGTGCCTGTTGACCAGCAGCATGATATTCCCTGTCATCCCCGCCTGCCTTGCTCAACACTTTGACTAGATAAGAGTTGGGGATCCAATTGAACTGCAACCGGGTGCAGATTATTGCAGTTTGTTGCATTCGGCTGCAACTGGCTGCATTTCTTTGCATTCTGCACTCCTGCATCATGCAGTGCCCAGTGCCTGGCAGCATCAATTCTGCTGTGGTCCTGGGCTACCTTCAAAACAAAAAACACAACCTCCTTTGAGTTTAGGGTTGCAGTCTGTTCAATTCAGTCACATTCGGCTGCATACAGTTGCTTTCAGTTGTATTCAACGCACCTGCGCCATGCTGTGCCCGGTGCCCGGCAGCATCGTTTCTGCGGTCAAACTGGGCTGCCTGGTGAAGAGCTTTGTCGCATCGTCGTAGGCAAAGCCCGGGTGACTGTCCTGGACCAAGAACATGACATTGGTACTTTTGAACCTGCATGGGTTTCGGGTGTCGGGATCATACCGGTAATTCAGAATTGAGGGTCTGGAGATCAGGATCGACAATTTCCGCCAGTAGTTCAGGGTTGAGAGTTCAGCGCGGTACAGTATGTCCATGTTTTCAGCCTGCTTGGGGCCAGGGCATGGTGTGTCGGAGGGACTGAAAAGGGAGAACTGGCGGGGGGGAAAAGGGGATGGCGGGTGGATGCCTAGGCTCGCTGCAGCATTAGCAATTGAGCAAGCCATGCAGGTATGCAGGGGGGGGGCCATGCATGGGGCCATGACGCTGTATATGTTCGCACGCTTCAGCTACACATCAGCTACACTTCAGCTACATTATGGCCTGCAGGGAGAGATCCTCAGCCGGATCTTTCTCATGCAAACAAACCAAACCCTGAATCCTGTCCGGATCTGTTTCTCACCCATAGCTTGCCTCAGGATCACATGACACATCTCACATCTGCCACCCGATTCCCCGTCAGGTATGAAACACCACACTTATGCTCTCACCCTTCGTCCTCAGTCGAGATCTGCCTCACCCGAACTTAACTCCCAAACCCTGGACCCTCAAACAAGCAGTCTCTCACCCGTAGGTAGCCTCTGGCCCACGTCACCATGCCACCACATCCACCTGATCCTCCGGTAGGTGCAACACCCCACACTTATGCCCACACTTATGCCCACACCGTCCAGCCTCAACCCAGCTTTGCCTCACCCTGACTAATTCAACCAAAGCCCATTCACCCAAGACCCTCAGGCAATCTGCTTCTCACCCGTAGAAGTCTCTAGTCCACATCACCACGTCACCTCTTCCATCTGATCCTCTGGAAGGTGACACAATACACAATTATACCTTCACCGTTCAGCCTCAACCCAGCTTTCCCTCACCCTGACTTTTTCACCCAAAGCCCTTGACCCTCAGGCACGTTTCTTCTCACCCGTAGAAGTCTCTGGTCCACATCTCCCGCGTCACCTCCTCCACCTGATCCTCCGAAAGGTGCAACACCACACAGAAGTTGTCCAGCGCTTCAGCGCCGCCCACGTCCACAACCTAGGGCAGGGTTCACAAGCTTGAATTCATTTTGATTTCGAATTCAAACCTGATTCAGATACGTACAAAACCACACACAGGTCGTCAAACACTTGAGAGCCCCCGACGTGCTCACGACGTAGGGCAGGGTTCACATGCTCAAATCCGATTCGAAATCATATTTGAATTTAAAACCCGCAGCCTACTTCACCCCTGCATTAACAGGCAGTACATCCACTTGCTGCTCCCCACCTAGTGTACCAGGTAGTACATCCATCTGCTGCCCCCACCTGTTGTACGAGACAGTACATCCCATGTTATATCAGGCAGTACACCCACATGCCCCCCTCCCCCTGTTGTACCAGGCAAAACACCCACCTGCTGCCCCCACCTGTTTTGACAGGCAGTACATTCGCCTGCCACCCCCTGCTGTACCAGACAGTACATCCATATGCTGCCCCCACCTGTTTTTTTTCAGGCAGTACATTCGCCTGTAACCCCCTGTTGTACCAGGCAGTACACCCACCTGTTGCCCCACATTTTTTGCCAGACAGTACATTTGCCTGCCGCCCCCTGTTGTACCAAACAGTTCATCCCATGTTATATCAGGCAGTACACCCACATGCCCCTTTCCCCCTGTTGTACCAGGCGAAACACCCACCTGCTGCCCCCACCTGTTTTGCCAGGCAGTACATTTGCCTGCCGCCCCCTGTTGTACCAGACAGTACATCCACCTGCTGCCCCCACCTGTTGTTCCAGACAGTACATCCATCTGCTGCCCACACCTGTTGTACCAGACAGTACATCCATCTGCTGCCCACACGTGTTGTACCAGGCAGTACATCCACCTGCTGTCCCCACCTGTTGTACCAAGCAGCAGAGTGCCCGTCCTCCGATGCCCACGCCTGACACGCGCTCATTGGTTGGCATCAGCTTCGGCCGCAATGCCTACACCATCCAGAAAGTAAGACATATTATAACATTTATAAACTCTCGGGGGCTATTTGGATTGGAAGTGTGGGTTTCAACCTGGAAGTGTGGGCTACAATTCAAATTGCTACGAACCCAATTAAATGAAATGCAACTAGGGGTGTTGAATTGTTGGTAATGCAATGTGCAATTATGTCGTACCCAACCTAAACAATGTAAACAATTTACCTGCACCAGCGCCCACGGGTCGGTGCTCCACAGTGCCTGCTGCTTCCCGTCCGGCATCACGACGCTCTGGCCACTTCCAAACAGCTGAACAGCCACCTGCAGTAACCGCCAGCGTGCAACAACAAGGGGTGGTTGTCTTACTGCCACCTGCAACAATCCCAGCATGCAACAACAAAGAGTGGCATCCGCACAGCCACCTGCAGTAGCAGCCAGCATGCAACAGCAAAGGGTGGTTGTCGTACTGCCACCTGCAACAACAACCAACATGCAGCAAAATAATAGTGACAGCCATACCACATGCAGCAATGGCTTAGGTGCAACAACAAAGGTTGGTTGTTGTACTGCCACCTGCAACAATAGCCAGCATGCAACAACAAAGAGGGGCTGTACAGTCACATGCAGCAATTGCCAGCATGCAACAACAGTAACAATTGTGCAAAGTGGCACTCATACCGCAGCTGTTCAGTTTCCTCACCTGCCCCGCTTGCACGTCCAAAGCCAGCGCCGCCCGGGCCAGCGTGTGCTCATCGCTCGCGGCCCATTCCGCCTCTTCGCTTGTGCTGATGACCGCAGGTGCCTCCCACTTGTGTGCGTCCGCCCAGCTGCTGTTGCGACGCTTGAGGAACATGGCCAGCAAGCTGGTGGAGGAACGGAGGATGTCCAGCTGGGGACAGACAGAGGAGGTTGGCGGGAAGATTGTTCTGTACTGACGTAAGTGCTTCATCATAATTCATTAAATTAGACAGGGAAGCATGGGGGAGAAAGTAATGAAACCATGTAGCCTTGAATATTAATACGGGTATATGGTTCATACGGATATACGATTCAATTATTTCAAGCATGAGTAACATGGCCAGCAGGCCGGAGGAGGATACTCTAGAAACGTTGAGTTTCTCACACGTGTAATAAAAATAGACAAAATTACAGTTTTTTTCTTACATAGCAGCATTTTTCAATTTAGTCCCTCTACTAGGGAAGTATGTAGAACATGCAGAAAGGATATATGTCATAGGGCCAAGGGCACGGACCGTACAAATTCGTAACTCTTAAGAAACAAGGCCTACAGGCTTGCCTAGTGTCAAGGGCACTGACCGTGGCATTTTTTAATTGCCAACAAGTTGTAAGGCATGCCAAGTGTCGCCGAGGGCTGCAAAAGGTGAGAATCCGCATGACCCTTTAAACTAGGTATCACCGCACCTGTTTCTGTAGCTGCTCTTCTGCCTCAGGTCTCAATAATGGAACGACCTGACCTGCGCACGTCAGGGATGCATGACAAGGGGAGAGGCATGTCAGCAGGAGGGGTGGGGGGGGGGGGCATGAATCCCCTTGCATGGACCCCCTACATGAATCCCCTTGCATGGACCCCCCTACATGAATCCCCCTGCATGACCCCCTACATGAATCCCCTTGCATGGACCCCCCTACATGAATCCCCTTGCATGGACCCCCCTACATGAATCCCCTTGCATGGACCCCCCTACATGAATCCCCTTGCATGGACCCCCCTACATGAATCCCCTTGCATGGACCCCCCTACATGAATCCCCTTGCATGGACCCCCCTACATGAATCCCCTTGCATGGACCCCCCTACATGAATCCCCTTGCATGGACCCCCCTACATGAATCCCCTTGCATGGACCCCCCTACATGAATCCCCCTGCATGACCCCCTACATGAATCCCCCTGCATGACCCCCTACATGAATCCCCCTGCATGGACCCCCTACATGGACCCCCCTGCATGGACCCCCCTACATGAATCCCCCTGCATGGACCCCCCTACATGGACCCCCCTGCATGGACCCCCCTGCATGGACCCCCCTACATGGACCCCCTGCATGGACCCCCTGTATGGACCCCCCTGCATGGTCCCCCTGCAGGCCCCCTTGCATGGACCCCCCTGCATGGTCCCCCCTACATGGACCCCCTGCATGGACCCCCTGTATGGACCCCCCTGCATGGTCCCCCTGCAGGCCCCCCTGCATGGACCCCCCTGCATGGTCCCCCCTACATGGACCCCCTGCATGGACCCCCTGTATGGACCCCCCTGCATGGTCCCCCTGCAGGCCCCCCTGCATGGACCCCCCTGCATGGTCCCCCTGCATGAACCCCCCTACATGGACCCCCTGCATGGACCCCCTGCATGGACCCCCTGCATGGACCCCCCTGCATGGTCCCCCTGCAGGCCCCCCTACATGGACCCCCTGTATGGACCCCCCTGCATGGTCCCCCTGCAGGCCCCCCTACATGGACCCCCTGCATGGACCCCCTGCATGAACCCCCCTACATGGACCCCCTGCATGGACCCCCTGCATGAACCCCCCTACATGGACCCCCTGCATGGACCCCCTGCATGGACCCCCCTGCATGGACCCCCTGCATGGACCCCCTGCATCGTCCCCCTGCATGGTCCCCCTGCATGGACCCCTGCATGGACCCCCTGCATGGTCCCCCTGCATGGACCCCCTGCATAGACCCCCTGCATGGACCCCCTGCATGGACCACCCCTGAATGGACCCCCCTACATGTATGCCCTTGATCGCACTCCTGCTCCAACCCTCAGCCCCCCCCCCCCCCCCCCCATGACCGCCTCACACAGCACACCTGGCATCTCTGCCACCATCTTCGTTGCCTGCGATTGGTTCTTGGTGCTGCCGTTGACAATGCCGACCCGCATGGTGGTGGGCCGGATGACCCTCCGTTCATACTTTCCCTCCACACCTTGATCGGCGTACGTCGGCCTCTCCACCATCACGCCGCTGTCCCAGAAGTTGAGCCCGCGAGCCGGAGCAGCGCTTGAGCCGTCTGGCTCGGCGTGGCTACTGCGGGCATGCATGGCGTTGAGGCTATTATGGCCATTGTGGGCCGGCAAGGCGCTAACGCTGTTGTCGTCGCGCGCCGGCGCTGGGCTGAAGTTGAGGCTGGTGCTGGCCGAGGCAGCGCTAACGCTATGGTTGTTGCTGGCTGGCGCTGGGCTGAAATTCAGGCTGGTGCGGGCCGAGGCAGCGCTTATGCTATGGCTGTTGCTGGCGCGTGCCAAAGCAGCTGCGCTCATACTGAGGCTGCTACGTCCCGGAGCAGCGCTGTGGCTGTTGGCATGCACGCGGCCGTGCGCCAAGCCGCCTAAGATTGCTTGTGCCGCCGCGGGAACGCTGCCGGCGCGTGCGGTGCGGCCTCGAGCAGGGCTAATGGTCCGCAGCCTCTCCGGGGTGAAGGGGATGGGGGAGGTTGGAACTGCTGCCGATACTGCTCCGCCGCTGCCGTAGATGTTGGTCAAGTAAATTGAGCTGCCGGGCCGCAGCCGCACCGCGCCAGCCAACGCGATGGGAGAAGTCAGCGCTGCCGCCGCCGCTGATGCCGCCCCTGCTGCTGATGCTGCTGCAGCAGCTTCACCGCTGCCGCCGTAGATTATCGACAGAGCGGCCACTGTACTGGGTACCGAACGCCTCAGCCGAAGAGGAGACAACAAGTGGGCCCTCAGGGCAGCAGCGGCAGCAGCAACAGCAGCCAGAGGCGCCTCCCTGCCATTCTTTTTGCACGTGTCCTCGTGAATGGTCGGGACGAGTGGCAGGGCCGCAAGGCTGGCCGAACGGAGGCGGTTTTCTGCCAGCACGGACTGCACCAGGCTGCCACCGCCGCCACCCAGGCAGTCTGCAAGGACACCCTTGGCCAAGCCGGCGAGCCCCGCCGGCGCTGAGGACCAGATATCGCTGGATCCAGACGTCGTGCCTGCCCCCAGCGAGGTCCTGCGGGATCTGGAAATATCCAACGAGATCTTGCCGATGAGGCTGCCGCCACCGCCATTGTTACCGAGCCGCTGGTGTACCGGCGCAGTCCCGGGCCGTGCGGGTGACCTGTCAGCCGCCGCCGCCGCCGCCCTCTTACCCTCCGCCCAATAGCCGCTGGAGGCTGCCAAAGAAGATATAACGGGCGCAGGTCCACCCTCTGCCTTTGGCTTGTGCTTCTTCTTAGACTTGCTGTCGACTGATCTCTCGCCCAGTGATTTCCCACCCGCTTTTAACAAGCCGGGCGCCGCCACACCGCCGTCTCGCCCGCCACCGTCACTGCCGTGCAGCAGTTCAGAATGCGGCGCCGCACACTCTCCATTCTCATCCCCGTCAGCCGTGCCAAGAACACCACCACAGAACTCCCAGGCAGCTGATCCTGAGGTGCACTGCCCCCCGAGCGAAAGAGCGCCCTGCCCCAACGTGCCAGCAAGCTCCGCCGTCCCCATAGAGGCACCCTTTGTACCGCACGCTTCGGCTGGGGGCGAAAGGCTTCCGATCTCTGCTCCCGTAGCGCCGTGCAACCCCGCCTGGAAGCTGGAGAGGGCTCGGTCCTCCGGCAGAGTAGCCGGCAGAAGCAGCTGACTAACAGATGTCCCCAATGCCGAGGCCGCCGCCGCAGCAGCAGCAGCAACAGATTCCCTCCCGCTGGGGACCGCGAGGGCTGGCCGGAGCAGCTGACCATCGGAGGGCCCCAGCGCCACCACCGCAGCAGCAGAAGAATAAGAAGCAGCAGAAGCAGAAGCAGCCGCCACCACCGCAGCAGCAGCAGCAGCAGCAGCAGCACAGCCTGTATCCTTTCCGCCAGTCCCCGCATTCCCTGGGTTTGAAACCATTCTCATCCTCGCCCGGATCCCGACCACCGGAGAGGTGACGGGTGGCGGGTTGGGAGGAGGAGAGGCGCAGTAGAACTCTGCCGTGCTGGCGTGTGGGGAGGCAGAGGGGACACCTGGGCTGCACATCGCGGCGAGGAGCTCCGGCGCAGCGGCGCTGCTAGACCGGGAGGGCTCCCCAGCAGCACCGCCACCACCACCACTACCACTACCACCAGCACCAGCAGCTGCTGCTGCTGCTGCTGATGCCGGAGGCTGTGTCGAACCTGGTGAGAAGTGCTGCTGGTCATGGCTCGGGTTTAGGAGCAAAGAGGTCGCCTCTTTGGATGTCAGAGACAGCCTCGGCCCCTCGCCAATTGTTTCTAATCCGGCAGAGCGGGATCTTCGGTACCCATCGCCCCCGATGTCCATGCCGCCAACTCCCATTGCCACCAAGGGGCCAGAGGCAGCCTCTATGGGAAATATGTTGACATCACAGGCGAAGGGGGACTGGCGGACTGGATCCAGTGACAGATCTGGATCCACCACCAGATCTGATGATAGGACTTTTGGAATGTCTGCGGGGTCTAGGGGCAGCTTGGCCAATATGGCCTGGAGGTCCTCGATCTGTTGAGGGTGGAAGATTGAGCAGGAGTGTGTGTGTGTGTGGAGGGGGGGGGGGGGGGGGGGGTGAGGGGTGTTGAAGAGGAGTGAGGAGGAGTGTGTGTGGGGGGGAGAGTGAGGGGGCCTGAAGAAGGGTGAGGAGGAGTGAGGAGGAGTTTGTGTATGGGGAGGGAGGGGGGGGGGGGGGCAACACCTATGCGGGTGGATAGGCGCAAGTAAGTAAGCAGGGGGAGTGAGGGGGGTGAGGAGTTGTGAGAGGGGGTGAGGAGTTGTGAGAGGGGGTGAGGAGGAGTGAGAAAGAGGGGGATATCTTATCGTGAGCGGGCCCATCAGCCAACAACTTAACAGATAATGAGGGAGGGAGGACGGGAAAATGTGAGTGATGGATACAAACGTGATGGATATGCAAGTGATATATCTGCAAGGGATGAATCTACGAGTGATGGATCTATGAGTGATGGATCTACGAGTGATGGATCTACAAGTACAGGATCTACGAATGATAGATATGTAAGCGATGGTTCTACCCTGGTTCTACGAACAAAATATCTACACATATTGGATCTACCAGTGATCAGCACACTGCCCTGAAGGGGGTGAGCGAGGGTTGCAGGAGGGGGGCAACTGACCAGCACCCCTCCCCCCTGGCTGCACTTATTGCTTCAATTTGATGAGCCTCTCAAACTATCTGATGAATTTGCTGAGTCCTTGCCCTCCCCCCACTCCACTACACCTTCTGCTTTGAGTCTCTGTGCCCCACTAGCTAATTGATGAAGTTTGCTCTGTCACCGCCCTCTCTCTCTGACCCCCCCCCCCCACTCTCAAGCCCCCCTCCCCCCTCCCCCCCCCCACACAGCCTTCACCCCTGCTGCACCTTTTGTGTCGAGTCTCTGTGTCTCGCCAACTCCTTGATGAAGTTTGCCCTGTCACTGCCGAGCGCCACAGGTATGAAGAACGAGAGGTCGTCGATGCGGTGCAGACGCTTGCGGTGCCCCAACCCGCGCTTCAGACGCAGCATGGTCAGGATGAGCAGCATAGTGCGGCGCCGTGCGGCGTAAATGCGCATCCGCCACTCTGCCAACTTGGGGCCTGAGAGTGAGAAAAGGCTAAGAAGTTAAGGTTCAGACGCAACTTGGCGAGGATGGGAAATATTGTGCGAGGTGAATGCAAACCCGCCACTCAGCCAGCTTCTGACCTTCTTGCAATAGCAGCAGCAGCAGCAGTTGCAAACATTACCAGGAGCATGGCAAATCTCAACAGCAGCGGAACAGCAGCGGCATTGGAATCAGTATCCGCACCCACATCCCCATCTCCCCATCTCCCCATCTGCATCAGCAGCGACGTGGGCATGGATATCAGCCCGGGCCACGCCCCCCCCCTCTTCCCAGTCTGTGGCACTCAAGGTCAAGACTCACCTGTCTTTCCTCCGCCCAAGGAGAGCTTCCGCGTCCGTCCGGCTTGGGTGGAAGGCCTGGAAGCAGAAGCACCGGCAAAGGGGCGCCTTGTCATTGAAATGTTTGATTTCAGGGGCTGCTCATTATTGAAAATTTGAACTGCTTTAGTATCGGGCATGCTGAAAATTGAACTGCTTTATTATAGGGGCTGCTCCCCCTGTGCTGCTTATTCAGGTTTATAAATGCTTCATTGTAGGGGCTGTGCATGACTGAAATTTTTTCTTTCCGTTCAATATTGAGCTGCTTTCCTTTCGGGTATAATACAGGACATGCAGGTTGACCGATGCTGTTCCACACCTTGAAGTGGATGTGTAGATTCTGAAGGAGCCGCTAGCGGCATCCGGTTTATACAGGATGCTTCAGCTACACCTCAGCCACACTTCAGCTACACTTCAGCTACAAGCCAGCTTCCGGCCTATGCAGGGCGAGGTGTTGCAGGCCCTGTAGCTTGGTCAGACCCACACCAATCGTCCCGGCCAAGGGATTCCCTGATTGTTAGAATATTGCTACGAGCTGCACAGCCATTACGAATCTTGTACAAGGGCCATTAGCCACAAGCCGGCCAAGTTTGTGTCTCATTTGGCCCAGTAGTGGACACCTGGCAGCCCTAAAGATGGTATGGCATGCCTTTCACCATAACCATGGGCTGTCGACGTCTCACCTGTCCTTGTGCGGGGGCATCGGGGCCTTGGCATCCTGCCCGCTGAACACCTTGCCCAGACCCATCAGCTGCACTGCCGTGACCTCCGACAGCTCTATCTCGCCCCGCTTCTCAGCGGCTCTGCACAAAAGACGGGGAGCGAGCGGGGGGCAGACGATGGGGAGGGGGGGGAGGGATGGGGTGAGAGGAGAGGTGGCTTCTGAACATTATGCCTAAACCCTTGGGGTATGACCACAAGATACAAACTAATCTAAGACAAATAGACTTCCTGAAGATTCTGCATGGTCGGCGGCGTCATTTTATTATTTCCCCGAGAGGTCATTTTGGTTACCAGACGGTAAAGACCCACCATATGGGCATATGGCACATTGGGAACAGCTTTCGACTGGCCAACAGCCAGTGACCCAAGCAGCACCCTTGCTGCACCATGACCGGACAGCCATAGGTAGAGTTGTGGCTGACGTGTAGCTGAAGCACCCTCGGGTAAAATGCGATGATGGCGGATACATGACTACATGTACGACAATATACAAGTATGACCCCTCTACAAAGCACCAGCTCGTGGCTGTACATGGGCTGTACGGTTTTGGGAGTCTGTAGCGTATCTCCGGCTTGAAAACGGAAAGTCTAGCGTAGCATACCTGAATGGGTAATATCTGAACACAAGAAGTACTTTCTAGCGTAGCATATCTGATACAGTCTTATCTGGAGAACTTCCACGTGAAGCGTACCTGACATCTGAATACGAGGAGTACCTCCTAGCATAGCATCCCTGAATAGTCATATCTGAATTCGTGAAGGCTTTCCATGCATAGCGTACATCGCATGTGAACGTGTGAAGTCTCTTAACTGACATTGTGCAGGAAAGAAAAGGCTGTCGAGGCGTGGATTAAGGATGGCAAAGCGTGCTCACAGGGTGCGCACATCATGCCTGAATACCTGGACATAAAGAAGTGGTTCTTCCCTTGCACACGGTGGCGTACCTCATGTCTGAATATGTGAAGTACTTCTTCTTGTCGCGCTCTTCCTTCTTCTTTGGCGCG
The DNA here is from genome assembly GCA_037349105.1 of Limnomonas spitsbergensis. Lineage (NCBI taxonomy): Eukaryota > Viridiplantae > Chlorophyta > Chlorophyceae > Chlamydomonadales > Limnomonas > Limnomonas spitsbergensis. The sequence goes on from JAYJMM010000062.1 coordinate 195,598, forward strand.
ACTGAGAACGCCGCGACCTGCTCTTGGAGGCCGGCCTGCATAAGGAGGAGGAGGCTGATACGTAAGCAGCTCATGCAACCCCTCACTCAACACTAAACCCTTCAACCTGAGTGAGGCCATGAGCAGCTCATGCCACCCCTCACTTTTCCCTTAACCCTGCCCCTTGGCTGATACCATAAGAGGCTTATGCCACCCCTCACTTAAGCCTAAACCCTTAATCCTGGCTATACCATAAGAAGCTAATTTACCCCTCACTTACCCCTTACAATGAAACTTGGCTGAAACCACAAGCGGCTTATGCCACCCCACACATCAAATGCGTTCCTCGAATACACCGGTTAGTATATGCGGTCTACAGTAGGCTGGGCTTGGTGCAGCAAGCCATGCTGATTGGGCCGGTCGGATTTTGATATCTACCAAACTATCCATAGGTGGCTGCCCGGCATCCCGCCGTGGTATGGCGCGCACTCAAATAGACAACAGTGGAAACTAGCCACCCCCCTCTCTGAAAACAGGCTCCTTATGGTCAGAGGGACCCCATGCAATTACCTTGCAATGCCATTCAAACACCATGCAACTGCCAATCAACTACCATGTAACTACCATGCAAACACCATGTAAATTACATATTGACACCATACACACACCAGTGAAACACTATGCAATTACCATGCGTCCATGCATCTACCCGGCAAACAACATGTAAATACTGACCAAGCACTGCCATGGCCTCATAAGTATGGAGCAAGTGTTGATCAGGCTCACCCCCTCCCCGGCACCATTAAAGCAGTGGAGGCATCCTTTTCCTTTCATCTACGAGAGATCATGTTTCGGTCCACGGAGACCCTTGCCAAAGCACCGCACGTGTTGATATTAAATTACTTCAGCTACAATTCAGCTACATCACGGCCAGCTGCCACTCGGCCAGGGGACCTAGAGCAGCGGGGTGCCTACTGCTAAGGCCCCGGCCACAGGCAGATCAGGTACGATGCTAATGATCCCATAGGAGGCTGCCCAGAAGCCAGCCAACAGCCGGCTGTTTTTTCTTGCACTAAACAAACGCTGAACGCCTCGCAGCTTAAAACCAAGGTCTGATGGCAATGCGGTAGGCCAGGTTATAGCTTGACCTCAACAACAATGGGAGCGGAGCGCGTGCAGCGCCTTGTGCTAGGAGTGCTAGGATTATAACAAACCTTGCCTGCAGGTGTATCGTGCATTTTATTTGTTTCGACCCTTTTTCAACATCCCTCCATTTGCAGCCTCGCTACTTTTTGTGACCTCCATTGTGAACTGCCTGCCTGCCTGCATGCCTGCCTGGCTTTTGTGATATTTTGCTGGCGCTACGGTTGGCTGGCTGCCTGCTACCTGGCTGCCTAGCTTTTTGTGATAGTTGGTTGGCGCTACAACACCAACAGACATTCAAATGCGGTTATGCCAAGTGCCAGGATGATAACATACCTTCATGTACGTCGAATTGGTCGTAAACGAGTCGCCTTGCCTGACCACCAGCCGGCTCGGGCCTGCAGCAGTGGCCACGCAAGAGTCAGGCAGTCAATGGGCAAAAAATCAAATCAATATGCCCATGGGGGTGAATTAAAAATGCCTCACGTACCCGCCTGCAGCAGCGGCATCACACGTTCAAAGCGGTGAATAGGGCTTGAAGGAAAACTGATACCGGTGTGCTAGGTGTGCCAATGGAGCATGGATGGCGAAACCGCAATTGCAGCAGCGAGAGGCCATGCAGACAGAGAGAAAGCGACGCCCCGCATGGGCGTGAGGGTGAAGGAAAAAGTGCGGCATGGGTCGAGGCCGCGCACGAGCCGTCACCATAGCGGCCGTGCATGAGCAAGACCATAAATGGTGCTGACAAATAGACAAATGTGTAAGATATGTTTCAGGGCGTGGATTGAAGGAGCTCCCCATGCAGCAGAGGCACCTTAAGAGGAAGGCGGGTTATGAGGCAGCTTATGTCTGCGCTTGCTTGGTCTTAATGGAAAGGGTCCAGGGGGCAGCATGGGAGGATGGGTAATGTGGGGGGAGGGGCTGGATGAGGGGAGCAGCATCAGGACGCATTGCGAAGGGTGCATGGACACGGCGCAGATGCATCTGAGGATTGCATTTGTCCCCATCTTTCAGAGCTTCATGAAACTGGAGCGATAGGGGTAGGGTGCATGGGCACTCTATCTTGTTCCCATGGTACCCTGGTGTACGTTGTAGACGTGTTTGTGTTTCTCCCCTTTCTTGCTTTAGTAGAAGGCATGGGCGAGTAGTGTGTGTCAGGAGGCATGGCTTCAGCATGCAAGGGGGCACTGCAGGTGCATCCACCTGTGCGCATTTCTTCCATGCACCTTTCTTAGAGTTTTGAGGATGGGAGGTACAAGAGGTGCGCATTAGGGGGGCATGGGGGAAGGTTGCATGGACGCTGTATAGACGGTACGGCTATTTTCTTTTCAGGAAAGAAAAAAGTGTATGGAGGCCGCAGCTTTCTTCTTATGAAGACTGCGTTCGGTTAAGAAAGAGGATGGAAGGGTGCACGCTTGCAGGCGTGCAGCAAGTGGCGGACAGAACTGACCTCCCCCCTCATCGAGGTCGCGGGACCTGGCAGAGCGCCACTCTCCCCTCGCATACTCTTGCCATCTCTCCTGCAGCTTCTCCGAGGGCTCAAGAAAACGGGAGCTGGACTGTCCCATGACGTCTCTCCGCTTCTCCTCTCAAATTATTCAGTCCCTGTCCTATATGCCTCGACGACCCGTGTCGGGAAGTCACTGATAGGCCATGTAGTTGGAGTGCAGTAGTCTAAGCATCAGAGCTAGCGGGCTAAAACGATGGGGTGGATAAATTGCGTGACGACTAACAAAATTGAGCGTGCATTGTATACCTGGGCCTAGTGCATCAGCGGGTTGCGGATCAGCTCGTGGAAAGAAAGAGGAAGAAATAAGAGAAACATTTACGCGTGGATTAAGGAGTGACAAACTATGTGTGCTGACAGGTCGCAAGGAAATTTTGTTGGTGGAGACCTGCTAAACAAATCGACCAGTACATTTGTCGTATCCGGTACACCATGACAAAAGGGTGTACCGGCTGACCAACCAGCCCTTGCCTGCTAGCCGGTCGCCCCATTCACATGCGAATCGGTGTGATGGTAATGGTGCAAACAAGGCAAGCTGCCATACTGGCATCACTCAGGTGATTGGTCTGCCGCTTGCCACTGTTCATACCCCATGGGCTTATGTGCTTTAGAGTTACAGTAATGGTTTGGTGCGAATTGATTCGTGCCCCGTCGGGGAAACTGTGCGTGGGGTGCAGTCAATGGGCAGGCAGACCCGCCGTGGGGTTACCCATTGGGGATTGTCACCACCCAGTGGGATAACCCACTATTGCACTCCCACACGGGAATTCCCACGCAGGGTACCATCGAGTGGGAAAAGCCACTGTGGTGGACCCGTCGTGGGGAATCCCACACGTTGCTGACCCACGCCGTGCATACCCACACGGGAATTCCCACGCAGGGTACCATCGAGTGTGCCGGTGCCGGTGTGCCTTCGTTTTTGCTCGCCAACTCTTCATTTTACATGCATTGTCTGCCTTTTTAGAATACGCTGTTTAACACCGTTGTGTAGTTTAGCGACCATGATTGGCAGCGTGTGCTTTGATGTGTCACTTGAAAACGTGTTGGAATATTGCGCGTGTCAGAAAACGTGTGTCGGTGATGTTATGCCGATCCCTAACCTGACTTGTGCACTGGACAGGTGTTCACTGCCTATATATGCATCACAACGACAGCGTTTCTTCGGTATTGATGATAATGTTGCAGAACTTCGCCTACTCGTTAATTTACCTGGCGGTGTTGGCAAGCAAGTGATAGGTCAGTCCAATTGTATTCTCCTCCTGCTGCGTTCTTTATGTATTATGATTCTCCTGCGTTCCTGCCGTCAGTGATCCTCCTTGTGTACCGTAGTACTGTTGACATGTGACGATCTTTTGACCATTCGCAGGTGTCGTCATGCAACGATGGCCTCTTATAATTCGCAGGACGGACACAAGCACGCCAGAGGTCGAGGAGGAGAAGCTGCTGGAGGATTACTGCTTTATTCCTTTGCCTACGGTCCTAATACCATTGTTCACTTAAGTTGCGCAGTTGGTATGGACACAGGCAACGCCTTGTAAGACGAGGGCTAGACTATTGAGACGGTATCCTTCGTGACCTGTTACAATCGATTTTCTTATGATACTGTGTGTTTTTCGTGCATGCGTAGGATTCGCAAGACCCCCAGGTCGGTCGCAACCGACTCGGGCCACCACCCTGGCCACCGCACAGGCCACTGCTACCACTGCCCTCGCCACCACCCCGGCCTCGCCTCTGGCCACCGCCCTGGCCACCACCCTAGCCTCTTATCTGGCAAAGCCACCACACTGGCCACCGCCCTCGCCTCCGCCCTGGCCACCACCCTGATCACAGCCCATGCCTCCATCAATTCTGGCCACCGCCCCGGCCACCACCCAAACCACTGTCTTGGCCACCAACCTGGCCATCTCTCCAATACCTATTCTACACATGCACTTCTTGTACAACTGCCCTACCCCTACCGCTACCATAAAACCTGCACCTATTAAAGCTGAGCAGATAACCTACCGGTAATCCCTGAGTCACTGGCGGTACTGACTACCTCCACCTCTACCACCTCCACGTTGTACACGCACACCTCCGCCTACACGTTGAGGCTTCCTTTCTCTTACTACCCCCCGTATACAGCTACACATACACGCCCATTTCTTGCACCCTACACTTTGTGTCCTCCTGAGTTTTCCTGGCGCACTGCCTAGCATGTTTTCTTGTTTCTCTTTTTTGAGGACTACGATATGGATGTGCTTGGGTTTCTTCGGAACTCCTTCACTTACACGGATGGTATTTTTCTTTTTCCATCTGTTCCTTTCCATTGAGCCTCGAGTTTATTTTCCTTTTTCCACCTGTTCCTCTCCCTTCCTTTCCCCTTTTCCATGTGTTCCTTTCAGTCCTTTCCCCTTCAGCCTCGAGTTTATTTCCTCACGTCCAGACGGTGTCCCTGCGGCAGGTCCTTTGCATCATGGCCCAAATTTGAAACATCATGGACATGCCCCTACCCCTTTCCTATACCTACATAACGTATCTTTCAACTTGTTGGGACTGGAAGAAGAATTAATGACGTTAAACTGGAATGAGAGTGCATGACCGTGCGAAGAAGGCAAAAATCGTCTTTGGTCAAGACTTGAACTGAGGTTTGCCATCCAGTTCTCAATTTGCCTCATTCGGTCATTCAGCTTATAGAAAACCTCTCTTCTCAATCCCTCTAGTCCACACTATGTTTTGTTTAAGATTACGGGGGGTATGTCCATGCGGCGAAGGAAGCTTGTTTTAGGGGGTGCTTCACTGCTTCAGGTGACTCAGGCAAATTGCTTTTGCTTCCGTCGAGTGATTGATCCACAATTGCAATTATACAGGGAAGAATGCGCGTATCCCGTGCGGGCAGGTCTAGTCACCTACCGTTATACCTAGGGATCTGTAAAACATCACAAAGGATTGGAGAGCACACGTAGTTCTTACTTCTTACTTGTTTTCGTGTGTACCATAACTCGCTGGTCAGCCTGTACTTCCATAAATTCACGCCGTATCGGCGTTGCTTCTCTTCTCTACCATCCATATGCAGGGTGCTGCCAAGCGGCCACTGGTCATTGATTGGGCCGGCGGGGAACAAACCTTGAACAGTCCACATGCCACGCATGCATCCGTTACACATATCCTGCTGACCCAGTTCTCCGCCGCCGCCTCGAGCAAATCCTTCCCGTGGTCCGCCACTGCTGACGCCTCACTTCTCAGCACCATGACCTGCCAGCAGCAGGCCGGGCCAGTTGTACCTGAACTGCTAGGGTGTAGCTTGAGCACCATCAAGTTAACAGCTAATGACGCTATCCCCTGATGCTCATTGATTGTCTCGGTCTGAGCGACTATATGCACACATGCACCGAGACATGCACATCTTATTTCCCCATATTTCGCGTCACTCTTTCATTTGGTTAAATGCCTATGGACGATTCAGGTTCCAGCCCGGGCTTGCATTCCAAATCTGGTACTGACAAAATGAATTGTTGATCTTTTACTTTTAACCGAAGGTACCACCAAGTAATACGGTATGCATGGAAAAGCGTAAGCTTAATCCACTGCGAATCACCGCGATTTGTGACCTCAATATCCTAACCCCTCATGCTAAAATTCCACGCTATGCAAGCTGATGGGTGCAATTTTTCAGGTTCCAGCCCGGGCTTGCATTCCAAATCTGGTACTGACAAAATGAAGTGTTGATCTTTTACTTTTAACCGAAGGTACCACCAAGTAATACGGTATGCATGGAAAAGCGTAAGCTTAATCCACTGCGAATCACCGCGATTTGTGACCTCAATATCCTAACCCCTCATGCTAAAATTCCACGCTATGCAAGCTGATGGGTGCAATTTTTTTAAGCCGAGACATACACGACCTCAAAATCCTCACTTACTAGCATCGCGTACTCTATTTCAATCCGTTGCATGAACCAGACAGGCCTCCATGTGACTGATTTTGGAGGTCATGAGCCATGTTTCATATGGGCCACCAAACGCAACGGCTCGTTATAATAGAAAAGCTCCATCGTTAAGGAACGAAAATGTCAGAGGATTGAGGAGCAGTAAAGAAGAGCACATCTTGACCCCCCTCAAAGTCAATGATGTTCAACAAGAATTTAAACCAAAGCCAAATCACCAGTAAAACCCGAGGAAAACCTTTAAACCACCGTAAAACCAGCGAAATCCGTTTATTAAATTTGCAACACCTTGCTTTGTTTTGAACCAAATTTCTTTGACCTAATCGATGTTATCAACAATTCATTTATTGAGTACGATACTAAAATCACTTAACCCCGTCATCAAAAAATGTTAAACGACCCCTGGCTGCCCCCCCCCTCCGGAACCTAGTCAAATCTTAATATCATAGTCAAAAGTAAGGATTTTGGATGGGGACAGGGCACCGGGGACAGGGGTCAAATCCAATCAGCTCCACCGTGCGCTTCTAATGGTGTCGCTCAATGGAGTTGGCTAACAAATGCCGAATGCCTAAAACAACATGTCCCTGCTGCAATTGCTCCAACGACCTCCTTCCATCTACTTATCCTCGCTAGAGACCAGGCTTCGGAAACGACAGGACTCGCGGATCTCAGTGACAAAGAACTTCAGCTTGCTGATGTGCTCCTTAAGCGACTTGATCATCTGCCTCTTGGGGCGCTCCTTTCCCACCACCCCTTCTAAGTGCTGAGGGCATATCTTGCCACATCTGCCCCTGTTAGCTTCTGACCAGGGTGGGTTGATTATGATGTGGGAAGTGATGGCTTCACATATAAGGAAAGATAGTACCCGCGATGCTCCTGCAGATAGTGCAAGCTACTGGTCTCTTGGTGCATGGATTGGCGACATACCTCCTCGTCAGCCGCATTATGACATCTTGTAGACAAGGGGGCAGAGGGACTTGGCTGCCAGCGTGCTAGTGTTTAAGCCTCTGCACATGTCCGTTTCGCACTGGCCTGATGCCATGTCTCCACACACAACGCCACAGAAGCCGCATACCTTTGCACCACAGGGCTTCAAACTACCCTCCCCTTCCTCTTGTGCTTTCTCCCTTTTTTCCTCGCTGACTTTTTCTTTGCCGAAGCGACCGAGCTTTATTTCAGCAGGGCCCAGAGGTGTAACGTCGTTAACATGAGGACACAATATCCTACATCTAGATCCCCTCCCCAAGAGGTCGAGAATGCACAGGACGTTAGTCATAATCCACAGATCCTTTATGCTGTAAACACAGGTTTCAGAATATTCGGTATTTTGAGGATCACATTCTTTGGGCTGCATCAGCCTGCCCAGACTCCACACCAACTCCTCCACATAATCCACACCAACTCCACGTGCTAGCCTACCAAGACTGTCCGCCATGCGTATGCCCTATCGCTTATGCTAGCGGCCGCAATAGGCAGCCGCTTATGGAGCATCTTTGAGCAGGGCCCAGAGGTGCAGCGTCATCGACCCCTCATATCGTACCTCATGACGATTATATCGCAGCACCAGGCACAAGGTGCGTGCTTGGCATCCGCATTGTAAAATCCGCAAAGAAACACAGGAGAGCGGTCTGGCAGTGCACCCGCCCCAAAACAGGGCAACGCGAGTGTTGTGCCTGTGCTCTACCTCTGCCCAGGGAACACACAAGGACAAGAAGCGTGCTAGGCAGACACCAAAGCTTCACGTGCTTGAGCAACATGACCAGCACAACAGCCTCTGCATCCAAGAAAAGAATGAAAGTTCCCGACAAGCCCACAAGGTCGACTAAATAATATTTTGTGGTCGTGTCTCGGGGCCGCCACAGCCTGCCTCAGAGCGAGGGCATGTATTCGCTAATCTGATCCTGCCCCAGCATCCCTTTGGGGCCGCAACAGCCTGCTGCCAAATGAGGACATACGGTACATGCCCTAATGCCAGGCGTGTACCCGCTACCTATATCCTGACCCAGCTCTCCTCCGCCTGGAGCAAATCCTCATCCGGCTGACGGATTTCAGATCCAGATGACAGCCATAGAGACCCAGGCTGCCGAAATCCGGCAAAACCTGTGGTCAACCTCCACTGGCACCTCACTTTGCAGCACCTGTTGGAGACTGCAGCGGCCTGGCCCAGGCGTTGACCTTGGGCTTGGCAGGCCCCTGCGTGCCTGCCGCAGCCTCCTCCGCCTTCTTCATCATGGCAGCCGGAGGTGGAGGGACCGCCGAGGGGGGCGGCGGAGGCGGGTTCTTCACCCGGAACTCCTCGCGCATCTCCTTGGAGCGCTTCAGGCACTGCGCCTTGGTCTTGTCGGGGACCAAGGAGGCCACGTGGGTCCACCTGTAATGGGAGAAGAAGGGACACAAAGGGTGAGGAAAACGAAAACTGCTGCCTGCTGCCATGCTGGAGCGATCGGCAGTGGGCCAGGCGTCAATAAAGACTGAGCGCTCCAGGCGCTGCGCCTTCCTCTTGTCGGGGACCAAAGAGGCCACATGGGTCCACCAGAAATGGGCGAAAAATGTGAGAGAGGAGAGAAAAAAAGACTGCTGCTGCTGTGTTTGCGCGTTCAGAAAGAGACCAGGTGTCTTTATATAGTGATAGCACTACATGCACTGCTTCTCGTCGAGGACTTGATGAGCTTTTGACCAGCCCTCCCCCAATGCAGCATGCCCATAGCACACCTGTCCTCCTGGTCCTTTCCAAACTGATTCATCGCCGCCAGCAGCGCCTCGGCCTGCTCCGTCGTCCACTCCCCGCTGTCAGCCATCGCCGCCGCGAGTTTTTTCCCCGACAACGCCACGGGCGCGGGCGCAGCGGCCACCGGAGGCGGTGTGGCAGGCGGCTCGACTGTTCCATTATCTTTCGCTATTTCCATTACCTCCAGAACCACCTCCGCGTCCGGCTGTGTCTGCCCATTCTCCGCCTCGTCCTTCCCAGCTGCTCTCCCCCCTGTCGCTGCAGGCTCAGCATCCGCTTCCGACGCGCTTTCAGCGGGGGCAGTTCCGTTGCTATGTGCAGCCTCCTCCTCTGGCTTCACCTCAACTTCAATGTCCGCCTGGCGGGGAAAAGACAGCGGGACAAGGGGGTTCAGGAATGAGCGCCACTGCCAGCGTTTGTTGCCAGCCTTTCAGGCCAACGGAATGGGATGGACAGGGTGGACCCCCACAATCTTGTGTGAGGATTGCAGCCTCCTCTGCTGGCTCAACCCCTCCAAGCCAGGGACCGCAACGTCGGCCTTCTGTGAATGTTTGAAGGTAGAACCCCAGGTGCATTTTAGCTACAACTGGCCGACAGGGCCTGGAGCAACATGGCTGGAGCCTCCAGCCATATAGCTTGGGCCACTGGCTGAAGGCTGGACAAGGTTCCGGTTTAGTGGTGATTTTTAGGGTCAATCGGCTCAGGGGTCACCGCCCAGCAGATCCTCATAGGGTAGGCACAAAGATCCCACCAGTGCCAGGACTTCCGCCTCTTTCATGCTAACCCTCATATTCATCTGCGTCTGGACTTCCACCTTTTTCATGCTTACCCTGAACCCTCACATTCAACCGCGCATGGACTTCCACCTCTTTCATGCTAACCCTGAACCCTCACATTCAAACGCGCCTGGACTTCCACCTTTTCATGCTAACCCTGAACCCTCACATTCAACCGCGCCAGGACTTCCACCTTTTTCTGGTCAACCCTGGATTCCTATGCTCACCTGCGCCCCGACCTCTGCCTTCTTTTTCTGCGCCGCCTTGGGCTCCTCTGGCTGCTTGGCCTCTGGCTGCTTAGGCTTACTCGTGCCCATGCTGGGGTTCTCCTTGATCATGAACATGACTTCCTCGACGGTGCGGCTGCCCATGGAAGCGGACACCTGCTCCCAGCGCTTGGGAGTGCCCTAAGGGCGCACAGGCAGCAGCATTGTTGGTCAGTTCATGTTTTCCCCCTCAACGGTGCAAGTGCGGATGCAAGCAGACACCTGCTCCCAGCGTTTGGCAGTGCCCTGGGGGTGCAGAGGCAGCGAAATTGTGGGTCAGTTCATGGGCCCATACATACATAGATACCGGTTTATGTTTTCCTCAATGGTGCAAGTGCGGATGCAAGCAGGCACCTACTCCCTGGTGCGAGAGGACACTTGGCGGTTTAAGTGCGGGCGTCAGCCGATACCTACTCCCAGCGCATGGGAGCGTCCTGCAGGTTCGAAGGCAGTGCCGCTGTTGTCAAGTTCATCAACCCATACATAAGTATACCCTTTCCTCATCAGTGTGAGTGCGGGCATAAGCAGACACCTGTTGGTGAAAGTGTGGATATAAGCGGACACCTGCTCCCAGCGGCCCCCGAGGGGCACAGAGACAGCGGTATCGTTCGTGGGTTTATCAACCCTGTATACATCTGTATACTCCTCATTGGTGCAAGTGTGGACACAAACTAACACAGCTCCCAGCATCAGGTGGATAGGTCAGTAGAAGTTAGTCCACTGTCCACTGACCCCTTTTCCCCTCCCCAACCCCCCCTGCGCCTCTCCCCCTCTCCACCACACAGCCCCCCACCCTCCCCCACCACCTTAGCCTCACCTGGGGGTACTTATCGATTGCCTTCTCCATCATGCTGAGCTCCTCCTCCGTCCAAAGCTTTAGCGCATCCAGCTTCTTTTGGTACTCAATCTTGGCAGCTTCCTGCAGCACCGGAGGTTGAAGGTTTAGATTTACATTTTAGGGTTTCTGGGGGGCTTCAATCTTGGCAGCTTCCTACTCCGCACAGGAGGTCCAACATTTAGGGTTTCTAGGTTCAAGAGCTTCTGAGGTTCCACAATTATGACAGCTTCCTACAACACAGGGACCTTGGTTTAGAGTGTAGGGTTAAATTGTATGGGTTTTCAGGGTTCCTCGTCTTGGCAGCTTTCTACAAAAGGGGGGCGGGGAGGTCGTGAAGGAAAACAATGCAATGTCTCTTCTAGTCTAGCAGTCCCCGCTCCCGTCCTCTTGCTTACGCTGCCCCCATACCCCTCGCTCCCTGCACTTGTCCTCCCTATGCTCCGCTGCCCCCAAACACCTTGCTCCCTGATCTTATCCCTCCCGATCCGGCTATCTCAAAGCCCTTCCTCCCTCGTCCACTGCCCCCATATCCCTGCTCCCACACCTCGTCCTTCCAGCTGATTCTTGCACCTCTCTGTAAATCTCCCGCCCCCTCGCTCCCCTCACCCACGTCCATAGCTCCCCGCTCCCCCCATCCCCCTCGCAGCTGCTTCTCGCACCATCTTGAACAACTCCTGTTCCACTTGCTCCCGCTCCTGTCCCCCACATTCCTTCCACATGACCACCCCTCTCACACTGGCAGGTCCTTCTCATCCTTTCCAGTAGATCACCTGATACCCTTTCTCCTACCCCTCCCAAATTCCTTCCACATGGCTGCCACGCCTCACTCTCGCAGCTACCTCCCAAATTCCTTCCACATGGCTGCCACGCCTCACCCTCGCAGCTACTTCTTGTGCCTTCTTGTAAATCTCCTTTGCCCGCGCCTCCTTCTCGTCATGAGTCATGAGCAGGTCCACCTGCTTAAGAGCCAGATCCCGCTGCTGCTCCCTGTTTTGTACAAGAATAAGGGTTTAGAAGGACTCCAGGGCTTAGCGATGACGTTGGCAATGAAGAGGGTTAAAAGGTTAAAGACAGAATGCCACCATATCAGGCAAACCAAGGGAAACATGATGTTAGGTAGACAGCCCCATGCAGCCCCGTGTCAGACAGCCCCATGCAGTCAGTTGGACAGACCCATGCAGCTTCATGCAGCCAGCCTCGTGCAGCCAGCCACTCAGCCTCATGTTACAGACACCCAGGCAATTTCATGCAGCCAGCCCCACACAGCCTCGTGATAGATAGCCCTGTCCCTACAGCCCGACAGACAGCCCCATGCACCCATGCATGTCCGGCGACTCCCACCTGGTGATTCCAAACTCGCTTAGTGCGTTGCACAGAGCCTGCATGGCCTCCAGCTCCATCTTGCTAGTAATCTTCTCCAGATCATCGTCATCCAGCAGACGGTCAGGGCCACCTGAATCGGAGTCGAGGAAATCACTTTTTGGTCGTATACTGGCACTAAATTGAGCTCAAGGAGGTTACGCCGCAGCTCCTCAACCAAAGGTGGTGGGCCGAGGCGGTTCCTCTCACATCCAAAACCCGCTCCTGCGCTGTTTTTTTGTCCGAATACCGGCACTAAATTCGTACATACCAGGAAGCGTAGCGTTATAATGAAAAGGGCGGATGAAACATGGCTTGCCACTTGTCAGGGGCAGTGATGACAAGGCTGACAGTATCGGCATAACCTACCAGCCAGAGGCCGACGGAGCTGCAAGCGCTGCCTGGAAGTTGCGGCGCGTGTCACCCAGCCTACGCCTCCCCAACCTGAACCCTGTCGATCGCGCCCTACCATTCCCCCTCCTACTTAAAGACGATGTTCACCAGCTTGCAAATGCGCTTGGCCCTCCCCACCTTGACCCCTCCCTGCTCTCCCACCTCTGCCCCCCGCTTGACTTTGCACAGCCTTTGTTACTCCTCTTCCATTGCCTCTTCATAGCCTTGGACCATCGCATCCGCTCTCCTGGCCTCCACCACTACCCTATACCTGCCATCCCCTGGCTTCTACCCCTCCCAGCTCCCCCCCCCAAACCGTAAGTTCATTATGTGCATCCGTTGTTGCTCCTTTTCAAAGGCCTTCGTCACCATCTCGTCCACCACCTCTCTCTCCTGGCCTCCACCACTACCTTATACCTGTCACCCCTACAGACCTGCCCCCTCGTTGATGGCTCGCAGCCATTGCTGCTCATTATTTAGGGCCTTCTCACCATCTCATCAACACTCTTGGCCTCCCGCTACTTTGTCCCTATCATCCCCCTTGCCCCTACCCTTCCTTACCTCCCCCCACCTCCCCCACTCAATGCCCCCCCCCCCCCTCCCTGCCCCCTTACTTGCCGCCCCCCAACCCCCACATGCCCCTCCCCCCCCTCAATGCCCCCCCCCTGCCCCCTCGTTGATGGCTCGCAGCCGTTGCTGCTCCTTATTCTGTTCTTCTGGACCTTCTCACCATCTCATCTACACTCCTGGCCTCCTGCTACACTGTCCCTATCATCCCTCTGGCCCCTACCCCCCCCCCTCCCCCCCCACACACACATGCCCCCCCCCCCCCCTCCCTGCCCCCCTCCCTGCCCCCCCACTTGCCCCCCCTCCTCCCTGTCCCCCACCTCAATGCCCCCCTCCTCCCTGCCCCCTCCTCCCTGTCCCCTCCTCCCTGCCCCCCCCCCCACCCACCTGCCCCCCCACTTGCCCCCCCTCCTCCCTGCCCCCCACCTCAATGCCCCCCCTCCTCCCTGCCCCCCCCCCCCCCCCCTCTCCTCACCTGCCCCCTCGTTGATGGCTCGCAGCCGTTGTCGCTCCTTCTTCATCGCCTTCTTCAAGACCTCGCGCACGCGCTTGGCCTCCTCTGCCCGCTGCTTTTCTGAGTCAGCCGCAGACCGCTTGGCCTGGAACACCCAGGGAGCAGAGACAAGGTCACACGTGTTCACACAACAAGGTCACACATACTCACACAGTCAGGTTGCCTTTTAGGGTGGTGCACTGGTGAGCGATACCTCCTGCCCTTCTCATACCTCTTTAGCCTCAGTCTTCTCTATCTATCAAAGGTATAGGGGCGTGGGCACCTCGTATAATCACGGAACAGACTCCCGCCCGCCTCGTACCTCTTCAGCTTCTGTCTTGATCCGTTCCGCCTCCTCAATGACGCGGCGCCTGGCGTCTTCCTTATCCTGCTTCTTCTTCTCCCTGTCAGGCAAGCAAAATTAGGGTACACGTTAAGGGCTTCATTACTTGAGGAGAGGGCATTTCAACAGGAGGGTTAGAAATTTATTTTGGGGCAGGGAATGGACGGTTAGGGTTCATGTTCAAAGCATATTTGTACCCCTGTGAGGGCATGCAACTTAATGGTTTAGGGTTCACCTTCTACTGTGAGGTCATTTCACCTCAGGGTTCAGGGTCTCTCCCTGAAAGGGCATTTCACAACAGCCCCTCCATCCCTTACCCTGAACCCTCGGCACCCACCTCATGCTTCTTTACAATGCATGTGTTGGTGTCATTGAGCGTACGCATGGATGTGGGGGGTCAGGTCTTCAAGGTACACACTTTTGGACACCCACCTCTCCTTCTCCAACCCTTCAGTCCGTAACCTGTATCCTTAGAAACCTACCTCTCCATCCGGTCATCCTCCTGCTTCTTTACAATGCGAGGATCGATGCGGTACGCGTTGTTCACAAACTCTTTCATCCTCTTCTGATCCTCCTTCTTGGCCTTCTCGCGCAGCTTCATGTTGTTGCGCTCAATCCAGCGCCGGTGCTCGCGGCCCTCAGCGCCCTCCATGTCCTCCTCGTCAGGGTGGGGAAACTCGCGCCATGACCTGGGGTGCAAAGGAGGCATGGAGTGAGAGAGTGCATGTTTGCCGCCTGTTCGCCCCCCACACATACCCACCCAGTTCCTTTCGTCTCCTTGAGGAGTGGGGGGCTAACGTCTCAACCTGGGTTTCAAGGGTGGCAACGAGTGGGATAATGCACACCAACGCGTTCACAAGCACGACCACCATCATTCAAAGGGCTCTCCCCCCTAGTTTATTCCCCCGTTACATAGACAGATCAAGCACGGGAAGCGATCAAGTTTTCTCGAATCCCCAAATCTCACTTGAACGTGAACCAGAAGTCGTAGAACTTGCTGACCTCCTCAAAGCTCGTGTTGTCATCTCCTAGGTCAGGGACCGGCCCGCCGCTCTCCATGGCCCACCTCGAATTGCGTCGGAAGGCGGGACCAAACACCTGACCGACCAAAGGGAGGGGGCAGCAGCAGCATGTCAAAACAATGGTAGGGAGGAGGCACTGGCTCGCCAACCTCCCTGCCCAGGATCTGTTGCAGTGTACTGCCTGTTTCCATGCCTGTACTTCCATACTGCCCAGTCGATACTAGTGTACTGCCCCTGTCTGTACTTGTATCATGCCCGGGCCCTGTCAGTACTTGTGTACTGCCCTCGCCCAGTCGCCCAATAGGTGCCAGTGTACTGTCCCTGCCCATGTCCGTACCAGTGTACTGCCCCTGCCTCTGTCTGTACATGCGTACTGCCCCTGCACTTAATCTTAAGCAGATGCACCTTACTTAATTCTCCACTGCGCACCTTAATGAAGTCCACCGCGGCGCACTCAGAGGGAAGCGTGTCATCAAACTCATCCACAGAGTCAAACTCTCGTCGCTTGGCAGGGTCCGACAGAGTCTGAAGATACAAAGCAGAAGGGCAAAAGGGGGGGGGGGGGTGAGATTTAAGTTGTGAGTGTCTAAGGGTGCTTAGTTTGGTGCTTGTTACCCACTCAGCATCCTCTCAGCACGACTTTCCTCGCCACTGTCCCCCCACCTCAACTCCCCTTGAACCTCTCCTTGCGCACCAGTCAGCACCCTTTCCCTTCCATCACAACTCCCTGCCTCCCTCCCCTCCCTTTTGTGCACCACACACCACCCTTCCTCCTCTTACACAACTCCCTGCCCCCCTCCACCCCACCCCTAGCCCCTTTCCCTTGCTCACCACCCTCTTCCCCATAATTCACACCCTTCCCCCCTCCCTCACCCCATTGTCCCCTAGCCTCTCCCCCTTCTCCCTCCCTAATGCACCACTCACCACCCTGTCACCTCATTGTCCCCTCCGGCACCCCTCCCCTCCTACCTTCCCCTCACTTTCCCCTCCCCCCTACCCTTCCCTCTCCTCCTCCCCTCTTCCCTCCCCTTCCTCCACCCCCTCGCCCCCTCCTGCACCACTCACCGCATACGCATCCTGAATCTGCTTGAAGTGCTCCTCAATTTTTTGCTTCTCTGTCTCATCCTCTACTCCAACCAGCTTCTTATCCGGATGGCACTCGAGGCAGACCTTGCGGTACGCTGCACAAAAAATGTGGAATCATGATCAGGTCTGTCGTAGCAGACATGAGCAAGAATCGAACTCGAGGCGTAGGCAGCACACAAAACAAGGGAAAATCATTTTCATGCGTTTGCCATTCTCCATGCCTGAATTCATGCATCGGCCCATGCTCGTATGCTTCCATGCACAGACAGTAACCATGGCACACTTGCACACACTTGCCTTCATGCCCTCTTCCATGCCCGTGCATGCGGCTGCTATCGCGCAGAGGAGCGCCCCCATGCGCCACACTGTTGGACGCCAATGCACTGCACATTCATTCCTCCCCCCTACCCCCAACGTCCTTACACACACTCACAGTCTTTCAGCATCTTTGGCGTTGCCAGGAAGCGCTCATTCTTGAGCCCCAACAGCGCGTACAGGTCGACGCCTTTCTTCTTCACATCCTTGGTCTTCTTTTTACTGCTCTTCCAGCTCACCCTAAGGAAGGTAGGGCAATGATTCAGGGGTCAGGGACAAGGCTTCGGGAGCAGGGTTAACGCTGCTCCCATCAACAGCATAACGTGGGCCTCATTTGGTCAAATCACCAGCGCCAAGCTGCCCTGCTCACTTAACTGGCAGCACCCGGCCCTTCCGGGAAACTCAAATGGGTGGTTGAGGTTCAAGGTTTAATCCTTACCGCTGAAGTCCCTTAACAGGCAATACCACGCCCTTCTGGGTAAGGCCCTTCGGTGGATAGGGTTGAGGGATGAGGGGATACACCCTGAACTTGCTTACTGGCAGTGACTGGCCCTTCCAGAAAACGCAGTGGGTGGATACTTAGATGCTGCCCCCTTCACTAGCAGCATGGGGCCAATGGCCTTGCGTGCTGCTCTTCTTTGGAAGAAGAGCAGGGACAAGGGCGCTGCGCAGCAGCATGCTCCAGACTTTCTTCACTGAGCGCCAAAGCCACCGTTGGCAGGCTGCTGGTTGGCTGCCGCTGGGCTGATTGGGAGCAAGCCCTGACCAGCCTGCCGCCCGTGGCCCAAGCAGCGGGGCTTGCTGCATCACACCACCTCTGCCATAAATCTCTGTCATAAATTGCTGCACTGTAGCTGAAATAAACCATGCACTCTTCCTTAGCTGGCCGCGGTACTTCCTAACAGGCTTCTGAAGCAGACTGTCTCTAAACAGCCCCCCCCCTCCCTGACTCCGTGACATCTCTGGGGTGTAATCACGCATGTCAGGATGGACTGCTGGCCCCTCTGAGAGGCCCGGCTGATGCCACAGTAGTAGCGGGCATACACTCACACTTGGTATTGCAAGCCAGGTCTTCATGCTTCCCGTTCGGCGCCCTTTCCTTCCCCTGTCCTGCCTTCCAGTCAGAATTTCACTCCTGACCCATGTAGCCTCATTCTCCTCTCGTCAAAGGCCAGTCACTTAATCTTGTGAAGGCCGCTCTACTTCTCGCAGACTCTTCACAGAGGCCCTTGACCCTGTTCTGGTCAAAGGACCCTCTCACCTCTCGCGGTCCAAAACTTCCCTAATTTCCACCCAAGCCTTCTATTATGATCGGACATGTTTGTCTCATGCTGCCCCGCAACCTCCTGGTTAAAGGCTCCCCCCTCCCCTTTCTGTTTCAAGGCTCTCACCCCTCTGGCCCCTTGTCCATGTCGTTCACACTCGTGGTGCGAGATATCGGGTTGCTCTGTTCGCTGCTCACATCAGAGTTGGCCTCATCTCCAGATTCATCTGCGTGGGGAGGTCAGTGGGAGGGGGGACATTCATTGAGGCTCTGCATAGCAGGTCAGGAAGCTGCTCCGCTCACTGTTCATTCAGAGCCAGTCGCAACTCCAAGGCCTGCACCTGCATGCTCGGGTGCTGGTGTGAGTGGGAAGACGTGAAGTGTGTTACTGTGTGGGAGGGTGGTTTCCAACTGCTTCATTTCCGTATCTGAAGCCACCAGTGCATGCAGTAGGGCTAAGAGGGGATGCAGTGTGCTCAGCCTTAATACCCTCCCTTGTAGGCCTTGGCAGGGCATGCATCATGATGGGCGGGTAGGTGTGTCAGCAGTCCTGGGCTTGCCATGCAGTCGCATGGGACAATGCTGATGTGACCTCTGTGTTGCATGAGGGGGTGAGCTGCTTTAGCAAGTTCTTTCGCAGCTGATGCTCTCCTCAGGATAGGGGGCTCAGAGTGCTGCTTCCAGCAATGGTGGAGGGAGGGGAGGGGGAGATGTTGCTGTCAGGTGAACGTGTTGGTCCATGGGTTGCAGGGCAGCAGCAGACAGGCGGGGGAAGAAGCTTGTTCATATTGCTCGGTTTAAGCATCCAACCGTTGCCAGATTTTGGGAGGGCCAGGGGGGGGGGAGGGGAGGGGAGGGCCAGGGGGGGGGGAGGGGAGGGGAGGGCCAGGGGGGGGGGAGGGGAGGGGAGGGCCAGGTGGAGGGAGGGGAGGGGAGGGCCAGGTGGAGGGAGGGGAGGGGAGGGACCTTGCTGGTCCTCAGCATGGGTGTTATGTTACAACATGGATACGGATGTGGATAGGGCTGGGGGCAGAAGGCCAGGGCATGAGAGGGATGGGTCAGGCGCCGGGGGTCTTGACACCTGGCTCGCTGGCAGCGGCAGCAGCAGAGACACCAGTGCCCGGATACCATGATGGGGCGGTGGGTGGCGACAGCTGGGAGAGGGGGGCAGGCAGGTGAGCAGGGTGGGACTTGGGGAGGGGACAGGTAGGGGACTCTTTTCCTGGGGAGGACGTGTGCATTTGATACTGCCCTTAAATAGACCCGGTGTGAGGGGGGGGTCGCGGCAGCAGCCACGGGGCCGCAGCCAGTAAGGCTGCCGAGGCAGCTTTGCGGGGCCCACTCCTGCGGGGGATCTCGTGGGAACGGCTCTCGGCTCTTTTGCAGTCAGGAGGGAGTCTAGATTGCCGGAGACGCGCCAGGGTAGCACAGTCGCTCTTTGCAGGCAAGTAAACTTACTGGAAAATCCTGGACAGCGGGCTATTTTTTTCAGGCGGCAGCGTAGGAGAATCTTTTTCACAATAGCATCCTCGGCGAGACCAAGCGTGCAGGATGATACTCCCCAATCAACAAGCTCACCTAGCAGCCCCTGCTGCAGTAGCACCGCTTTCTGGAAGGACGCTCCCGCCGGCTCCTTGTGCGATATCGGCAACATCCCAGCCATAGCGCACAGCACCAACGGCTTGCCATCCCCTGGCCGCAACGCAGCATCAAACTCCAGGTATCGGACGGCCATTGCTGCTGCTGCTGCTTCTACAACCGCGGTGGTCAGTGGCGGCCAGTTGTGTCTAGGGGGTGCAGTAGCCGGTTTTCTGGTTCCGGAGCAACAGCCACCCTGTCGCCTCCCCACCCCCATCCCCAGCAGTCCACGGTCCATGCGGTCCATGGCGACGATTGCAGTTTTCGAAAATCGTTTCGTTGATTTTGAACATTGAACATGCCAGATACGGTAAGGCCTCTGAAATATTGGAACAGCCTGGGCGTCAGCATTCGAACAGATCGATGCACGCAGGCAGCGGTTGCCCCCTTCTCGCCCCCGCCCCCCCCGCCCCCGTGTTCGCGCTCCCACGGGCAGTCTGCATTGGCGGCATACGGCGGGTGGGTTTACGGCACGATATTGAAACGCACATTGCGCAGAGACCCCGAAAGCAAACCGAGAAAGATGCACCGCCGAACATGAGCTTCCAACCGCTTCATTTTCTTATCAACAGTATTTGAAAGCTGCACCTCTTTGCATCGGGTGCTGCTGCGCCCACATGGTGCAAAATGCAAAGACCCTTCGATTTTCCAGCTTTTCAGCTCCCAGCCATACCGGTACCCGAGTTTTTTTCGGGAGCGTGCCAGGATTGAGTGTGTCCCCTCGATTAGCCTAAAGCTGAAAACTCCTGCAGAAAGAGTGACCCCGGCACAACCCCACCTTGAGTCCCTATCCCCACCCATACAATTATGCCACATGAGGGCAGCATGGCCCACATGCATGAGCGACAGAGCGACACGACATTGAGACGCGGATGAAGCATGGGGGAAAGCTTGCTGATACCAGTTTATATTGTCAGCTACGTGGCCACCTTCGACAGGCATGCTTGGCATAAAACTTGGAGCGGCCTGCTGCCGTGGTCCCAACTCCCAAGCAGTATGAATGCAGGCCGTGCATGGCGCTTTTGGATGTGTTTGGAAAGGAGTTGTGTAAGCAAAGCAATCTCCGCAGCGGCACTGACAGGTCAGCAATGGTTGATGAATAACGATGGTTGCGTAGCGGCGGAGCAAGTTTAAGTGCCTGTACCGGTTTACGGGCACACGTCCCATGCATCAAATGTGATGATGCTCTGCACCACTGTAAACACTTTACCCTCATCCATATGCCCCTCCTCTATCTAGGCTCTGCTCCTACCAGGCCGTTGTACTCGGTCGTGTGTTCAGCAGGGCCCAGTGGTATGCACCATCCTTAACCTGGTTGTTTGCTGCTGGACTCATCTCTAACGGTCTCCTCACTACAAGGGTGCAACGCTCTCTCAACTTTGCTGGGCTATTTGCGTAAGTAGCTAAGCGGAGGGAAGGGGAGGGCGAGAATTGCATGTTAGACCAGAGTTCCAGACCACCAAAGGCTTAACCCCAATATTCCATCTTGAGCCATCATGCGAGCCGACTGTGTAAAATAAATGAATGCATCCTGGGCTAAAGGCTGAAGAGGTGCAGGCGTGTCAGGGCCCCAGATAAAAACTGGAACCCTAATACCTCATGTGGTCCTCTACTTCGTCACCAGGCCACAGCGATATAACCCCCAAAACGGCAAATCGGTAATTGACGCGTCTTAGACTAGAGTACAGGAAAAGGATGGTACGGGGGAGAGCCCGCCACAACCGTCATCCGGGGCCGCAAGCACCAGGGCTTACTGCGCAACTGTAGGCCAGGTTCTATCTGAGGTATAGCTGACTCACCCTAAATAAGCAGTGGCAGGAGAGAGACCAACCTATTTAAGGATCTGGACGGGCTGGGGATTCTTCAGAATTCCTTTCCTTTGGGGGGTGATATTTTCCCTCTCCCAATTCCTTCTGCTTCTTTCCTTTCACCTCTCGCCATTCGTTTATTTCACTCCTGCCCAGAGTATCGGGCGCCCACGCGGCAGAGGCTCTTTTGAGCCTGTCCCAGAGGTGTATCAATGGTATCATCGTTGACCTGTTCATGGCATACCGGTATGTCAATGACCACCATGTAAGACCCCGACGGCACTCAGGCGAGACATAAATCAGTTTTAAAATATCTCAAGCTGTTGCAAAGCAAAACATGCAGTCCTTAAGCACTAACAGTCCTTGATGGGAAGACTGTCCCCTTGATTATCACAATTCCTTTCTCTGGTCTCATCTTTGTTTCTAGATTACTTATGCAACATTGAAATCGCTCACTTACAGAAGTTTCACACCCGGTACTCATCTCAATGATTATACAACACAGTTCACACTTTTTAAACACTTTACTCACTTAAGTTACACAACACATAGTGCCTCACCCATTTCACATTTTTTTAACACTTAATCTCATTGAAGTGTCGCTCACGCATCACACAGTTTTTACACAGACTTATATTTCACTTAGATCTTCTCCTTTCCTTCTTAATTTTCCTAGGAGGCGTCCTACCGAACTCTTTTGCACCCACGTCATGTTCTATGGCTGGGGCTAATCTTCTGCACTAAGGGGTTTATTCCCACGCTACTGCTCGGTGGTTGTGTGTTGGTTGCTTGCCCAGGGGGGTCACTGGTTTTCGCTCGCTGTCCTAGCTTATTTAGTGCCTGTACCGGTTTAAGGACACAAGTCCCATGCATCAAATGTGATGCCCCGTTGGACTGTAAAAACTTCACAAACTTCACATCACATCACTTGGGCCTAACGGTCGCCACAATGCAAACCAGGCCACCTCATGTCGGGCAACCAATTTTAGGTAGACGAAGCTTGAAATATAAGATTGCCAAATTGTACGGTAACTGCCTTAATACGTAGCAGACTATGAAAAATCTAAAATCATTTATAGACATGCACACTACAGACAAATCGATGTGGTTTGCCTGTTTTGGTGGATCCCAGTTGCCAGAATCCTCCAATCCAGCTCACTAGGCTGTGGCTGGGCCGCTGCCCGCTGGGCGGGGTCAGCACGACCAACACTGGAGGACGGTGCAGATGCATGAAGCGACATATTTACAGTCCAGTGGCCAGTGGATCGTCACATGTGATGCATGGGGCAAATGCCCACAAACAGGTTCAAGCAGTAAATCATGTGCAACAGCGA
This sequence comes from Limnomonas spitsbergensis, assembly GCA_037349105.1. Taxonomy (NCBI): domain Eukaryota; kingdom Viridiplantae; phylum Chlorophyta; class Chlorophyceae; order Chlamydomonadales; genus Limnomonas; species Limnomonas spitsbergensis. The sequence continues at coordinate 218,382 of JAYJMM010000062.1, forward strand.
ACAAAAAAATGTCCTGATTTCGGTATTTGCATTATCAGTGGAGAATGGATGTGAAATACCACACTTTCCTGAAATGTTTACAGGTCAATAACGTTACAACTCTGGGCCTGCTCTAAGCTCGGCCGCGTGGGCGACCAACTGTAGAAACTAAAAGGAGGGCAAAAAAGGGAATGTTTACAGGTAATACCGGACGAAATGAGGCCCGTGCTAATACCGGACGAAATGAGGCCCGTGCTGAACACGATTCAAGCCTTCACAACAGAAATGGCAAAACCCAGAAAATATACGCCCCTCATCTCCTCCATCATGAGGTTGATATAATCCTCAACTGCATCCTGACTCCTGAGAACTGACAATTGTGCATTCAGAGACTGGGCCTGTCAATAAACATGGCAATAGGGATAGGACTAGGAGGTAAATGAGGCTACACCTACCAGGGCCCTGCTCAAAAGGCCTGGCTGCCCATCTGGGAAACTAAGGCAACTAAAGAGTATGGACTACTTCACTACGCCATCATCTCAGGCATTTGTCAGTTTTCTTGTACATAACGAACCAGAGGTCAAAGACCTAAAACAACTAAACAAGCAACGAAACAGACATGCAATAAGTGTGAAACATATGTCCATCCTAATCAGATACCGGTAGATGGTTCGAAGGTCCCACTGCTTCAAGCCGGCAAACAAACCCTGTTTAAACTACCATCCTCACATCAGCTTTCTAAAACAAATGATTTGTGGAGAAGGGTACCACAAAGCTGGGCATAATAATGCACTTAAGTGTTGAGCGTAAGACAATGCGCTAGTCTCCTTTCCTACGAGTTCAACTTCAGCGGGCCTCACCGCGGCCGTGAAGGGCCTGATTAAGGCCAAACCATCCTTGGCCTGAAGACACAGGCCCAAGCTGCATGAATGGCCAAGCAAGCGGCCGCCAGCTGGTAGCTGAAATGTAGCCTAGCTATGCAAACATGGACACATGCAATCTAGCGCCACACCTGGATGCTGGATGAGAACATGTCATTTTCAACCGGAGCAGCTGTCATGAGGCACAGAGTCGTCAGGCTACGGTTGCAGCACCATCCTCTCAGTTTGTGTCCCTCCTCGACCTCATAGTGATCCAGAGCAACCTGCCTGGTGAGGTCCCAGGTTCTCAGCTGCCCGGAGTCAGAGAATGAGGCCAGCACAGTGGTTCCTGATGCGTCCAGGGCAACCCGGTCACAGGTGCCAGTCTCGCTAAGGCCCTCAAATGCCGAGCTTCTGCACAAGCCAGTACCAATGTCCCATACTCTGACAGTCCCATCATCAGAGCTGCTGACAGCTGTGCGGCCGCTAAAATCCGTTGCAACGCTGCCGACCGTGTCTTGATGTCCCTCCATGGTGCGCACACATTGACCCGTGCGTGTATCCCACACCCGTACGGTCTTGTCCTCCGAGCCTGAAATAAGCAAGCTGGCTTCTTCCGAGGACCTCCAGCAACTTACATGGTCGCTATGCCCTCTCAGGCTTGGAATGGCCTCCATATCCTTGGAAATGTCCCAAATGTTGATAACTCTGGTTTTGTTGTAGGCGATATAGGCAACGCGGCTGATGCCGAGCCAGATAGAGCCAAATTTTTTGCCATCAACAGCACTTGGCTTAAATGCAGTTTGCCGCTGACCGCTGACCAGATCCCAGATGTTTACAGCCCACAACTTATCGCGGACGAGTGCCAGTCCGTTGGCATTCACATCAATACGGCGCACTGTATCCATGTCTCCCGGGCCAATGGGTATGCAGTTTGCCATCCTCTGGCTGTCGATATCCCACAATTGCAGAGAAACTTGGCCTTGATGGAAGGTACCAAAAACCAGGTGGGAGTTCCACAGACATGATTCCCGCACAGGAGTGTCGGTATGAACCCAATCTTTTAGAAGGATTTCGCCCTGGGCATGGAAACAAAATGTATTGTTACATTTATGTTATAAAAAGGATTTAGGATCTGGCTTAACATGCAACCACCCAATTGCCTTTTACTCCCTTCGCGGTTTTAACAAATTGCATGTGATACTGGTACCCAATAGCATGTGACACCCACCATTTCTTAACTAGCAGTGTTTTTGTCCACCAACGAGCGCTTGCTTCGAATAGCCTATTATACTCAATCGCATTGTCCCGAAGGTCCAGGCAGCGTGAACCAGAGGTAGACAGAAAGAGGCGCAGACACGTTAGGCCGAGCTCAAGACCACCAGCCCTATTTCTCCCCTCACCCCCCCCCTTCAAAACGGCACACATGCACTTGCACCCAAACTTGGTCCTCACATCGGCAACTACCTAGACCCACTATACTGGTATTCATTACTCACATCGGCAACTAGCGGGCAACACTCTGGCGGGGGATGACTGATCCGAGGAACACAGGGACCCTATGGAGGTAGTGGAGCAATCAACACAAATGTGATGTCATGCAACCTTCCGACAGAGCGATTTTGCAGTCAGACGTGAGACGCAAACCGGTCAGGGAAATCTATCAACTAGGACAGCACACGAGAAATCTGGCAAGTGACGTACGCATGGTGAAAGACCACTACAGAGAGAGATAAAGCATTGCACATTTCGTTCATGCCCTACAAACCAGGTTAGAACGGCGTTTTCATGACAGAAAATATGTATCGGTTATATTGTGAGCATACCGAAACTATGTAAATTAAAAGAATAAGCACTGCATGCAGTGCTGTGCCGATAACAGTCCTTACGGTGGCTGAAATACGCAGCTGAGTTTCAGTTGCAATCATATCAAGGCAAATTCAGCTACTTTTACCTGTAAGGCACCGTTCTTACCTAAACAATGGATGAATTACGGCGCAATGGCACAGCACTGATTGCACATCCTCCTCACCTTGAATCCAATCGGCAGGCCTGCCATCATAGTGATGACCTCCAGACATGTTTCATGGCGTAGGCCCTGCAGCAGGCCCCTATGAGCAGGGCTGCACAGGGCACCTAGAATGGGCGAGACAGCTGGCTTGGGAGCGACAGCTGGCTTTGTCGCCTCCGAGAGCTGACACAGGCATGCCCGGATTATGGGCGTGTATTGCAGGGAGTCGGACAGCGCAAGCCACTGGAATATATCTGGGTTCTGTGCTGAGCTGGCAGCTGATGGCGAGCATGGTGTGTGTGTAGGAGTTGTATACCAGAGCTGAGGCTTGGCTGCATGAAAGGTGCTGATACACCGCTCCAGTAGGGCCGGCATGTCGTACTTGTGCGCAATGGGCAAAATGCGGAAGGCATTAGCAGGGGTCAGAGTGGCCGCTCCCCCGCTGATCACTGCAATGAAGCAATTTATTTTCAAAGGTTCATAACAAGACTCTGGTGACTTGACATGCCGTGCTGTGATAGGAGGCACAATCAATGAGTCAGGCTTACCTCCGTGGTACAGCAACCTTAGCACCTCCATCCAGTCCTCCAAGCAGCCATCTACCTGTCAAACGTAAACTTTCTTGACATATGGTTCACAGTACAGGCAGCGATGGGAGTTGAGTCCAAACGAGGACAAAATGATCCTCAAGATTTATCACAGGTGGATAAAAACACGAAACATGTTCCAATGGCAGCTGAAATATGGACAGGCTGTGGAAAACTTGTTGCATGCAGGTTGCCATTATTCTTGATCCTGCAATGATGACCAACTAGGATACTTGCAGACTGCTCCTTGTGATGCATCTAGTGCTGCGCAATTACTCAGAATTGTGTACTATATCAGATGTGTTACTGGTACTGTCCATCTCTTATCCCGCAACAAAATATGACAGCTGTATTTAAATAAATATCTTCAGTTGTGTCCATTATTGGCCCATGACTGGACTGATGCATTACATTTTATCCATCCCACCGAGCGATTTTAAGCATATGAATTTTCCTGCCAGTCTCACTTACTGACATGGTGAAGTCTGCTGAATGAACAGCTGCAGACTGCCTTGCATCCTCAACCTGAGCTGGTTCTATGTGATCCACGATAGCTTCTAGCAGGAATTGTCCCAGAACAGCAGAAGCCAGCACAAGGTGGTGCCGAGAAGCCTTGACGGAGCGGCCATCCGGGAAGATCAATGTCAGATCACCCAGGGCCAATGCCTGCTCAAGCGTAAGCTGATTTCTCATGAGGTTCCGATGGAAATTGCTAGGATAGGCCGCAGATGCCCTTTGCTTCCTGTCGATTTATTGACAAAAGTCGAGCGGAAATGCCGCGCTGATCAACGCAGCCGTAAAAGTCGTATGACGGGACAGATTTGAGAAACCCTAAAAGACAGAGCGCAAAGTGCAAAACGTATCATTGACGAGAAAAATGACTGCAGCCATTATAGACTTGAAGACCACAATACTTCAAGAAGACGAAAGGTGATAGCCAGAGTGCTGAAAACGGCAGGGTAAGCATTGGATAGGACTTCGCTACGGCTTGATTGCCTGCTGATGGCGAATTTTGACAGGCTTCCCCTTGTCAAATGTGCTGGGTATCAGGACTTGATGGGCGTGCTGAAGATAACATAATGGCAACGGACAGGTACTGGGCAGGCTAGGTATTCAAAAACTCTGAAACTAGTAGGACTCAAGTACTCAACCAAGCGCCGGTACTTGGTCCCACCCACCCGTGTTAATTTAGGGGTGCTTTAGGGCCCTCAGCTACAGTTCAGCTACGTGATGACCAGAAGCCAAAGTGCTTGGTCAATGCCACCAAACCTCTGGACCCTGCTCAAAGGCTTGGCCGCTTGGACGCCCAAGGACCTAACTGATTGGTTGGGAGCAAAGGAAAACAAAATACCGGCCAGGAGGTCAGGAAACAAGGAAATGGGAAAATAGCTGGAAACTGCAGATCCCTCTTCCTTGCACTAGCCCTCCTTCAACATCCAAGATGATTGGTTTTGATTTTGATGACTACCGTTCTTCGTGGGGCCAAGCAACTTGAGAGCGGCAACATGCAGAAGGCCTTGCAAGGTAGAGAGGTGCCTCTGGCCGCCGCGCTGCACCGTGTCCACTGCATGGCTGCCAAGGTCAATGACATTAAACCTCTGGACCCTGCTCAAAAGAGCTCGGCCGCGTGGGCGTCCAATTGTCCCATTGGAAAAAAAGAAACTGAAGGTAAGAGGGACAGCAGGAGAAGAACGCCGCATGGCCGCCAAGGTGCATCAGAGGCATCATCTGCCTACACGCATCCGGCAGGCGTCTGTCGATGCTGCGCCTGCGGCCAACTACAGTGATGTGGTGTGGGCCACCGTTCACCACAAGCCGCGGCACTACCTCAGGAACAGGATGTAGTCAAGCTTGTTTCAGCACCTGCACCAGGCTGCGGGGCTACCTGCGTCCGCCGCCAGCTGGGAGGCCTTGAGGGAGGTGCAGATCCACCCATTATAGCGAGCTTGGTGGCAGCATGCACTTCGACAACGCAGCGGTAGCACTAGCAACACTCCTTTCCTTTATTTTCTCTCTTGCCTTCTCTCTTCAGTTTCCTAGCAGACTCTTTGTTTGCCGCCGTGGCCGAGCTTCATTCTTGAGCAGGGCCCAGTGGTGTAATGTCATTGACCAGCAGCACTGCAAGACAGCCCCCTCATAGTGGCTGCCATGGCGACATGCAGCTCGCTGTCACACAGAGCATCGAAGGGCGCAGCTGGTGTAGGGCATTGCTTAGTGCTTGGAGGACCTGGGGAAGGGAGAAGCCGTCCCCAAACTGAGTCAGACAGCAACTGCTCTGCAGCCTCTTCCTGTAACTGAGGTGCCTGCTGGCGCTGGTGGACGCGGCCTACGAGAGGGCGCAGCTGGAGGTCACCGGCCTAGGGGATCTCAGAGACCCAGCCATGGAGCCTAGGTCTACGGCCACCTACCACTCCTGGTTTCAGCCTACGGCGGGCGCTTAAAATAAGGCTACCACAGGTGAGTAACGTGGGTCAGTAAAGCTCTGGGGCATTCCAGGAGCCACACAAGCCAGACGGCGTGTTCTTGCATGTGTACGTACAAGTGTAAGGCTTTGACTCGGCGCGATCATAATAGCCGACACAGTAGAACGGCGCAACGGTGAGCAGTGGGGGACATGCTGCTGCCAGCAGTGTGGGGCAAGGGGAGGCAGCGAGCATGAGGACGACGTGCTTAATGCTTGCTTCCCATGCCCTTCTGTGAAGGATAATCTGAGGGAGAAGGGGTGGGCCGCATCGGTGGGCATGCCTTCGCTCCGGACCGCAACACAGACTTTCACCAGTTGTATGAGGTTAGGCATGGGTTGCAGGCCTTGGCTCTTGTGGAAGATTTGGGTAAGCTTGTTGAGGGTTGAGTCTAGAGTGGCTGCGGAATCGGAATGCCTCTCTCTCGTTTTGATCTGTTCCTTCGGCTCCTCTTTACTTTCCATCCAGGCAGTAGACACCGCCGCGGCCAAGCCTTTTTGAGCAGGGCCCAGCAAGGAACGCCATGAGCTTGCAAAGACCAAGCAAACAAAATGATTCAATGAAGTGTCCATGTGGCTCAGTCAGCCTCCAGCCCTGGGGTGGGGTCCTTGGAACCCTTGAAAGGCAATTTTTATGTAGGGTATCCTTCGTTATGGAAACTCTAGTTTAAGCTGGGAGGTGCACCGGGGATCCCCTGCAGATGGTCTGCTATGTTTCCCCTAGGGTTGCCGATCCTGTCTAACACGCGCTTTCCCAGTGGTATCCTTATGTTTTCTTGCCATGCCATCTCCTCGATTCCCCTCAATTCCCCTATCCTAGGATACCTTCGAATTTCCTAGCGATTTCCTGTGATTCTCCAGCTTCGTCCCCCCCTGGAATTCTCACCCTTCACCAAAATGAGTGTTGCAGTCTTGCAACTTTAGACTGCTGGAGCATTCAATACATGTATGCTCCTGTCTGTCCATGCAGCCGTCCATTCGTGCAGCTCCCTTCGCTCAAATTCTCATCCACCGTCGCTACTCGCTAGAGTGCCCTTCATGAAGTAATTGGAAATAGGGATCTCCAAGACCAGATCTATGTCCCAACTCCCAATGCCGTACTCCTTGCAGGGCAGCTGCCTCTTAGCTTTGGCAAGGAGATGCACCAGCAAGAGGGAGTGTGCTTGTATGCGCACAAGCGAAAGGCTGCGGCTTGGCGCAATCAGCACGGCCGACACTAGAGGATGGTGCAGCGGTCAACAGTGTGACACATGCCACTGCCAGAGATGTTTGGCAGAGGGAGATGGCGAGCATATGGAGGACGCATTACATGCTTGCTACCAATGCCCAATGTGCAAGGGAGCGGGGATGGGCAGGACCCCAGAGGCCCAGACGGTGCTAGTGTGCTACAGACTTCCACGCTTTGCACGAGGGCCGGCAAGGGTGGAATGCTCTGATTTTTGTATGTGGTAGCTTTCATTGAAGCTTAATCGTTTCAGAGGCCGGGGATTCATTTCTCTTACTCCCCCCCAAACCATTTCAGAGGCCGGGGATTCATTTCTCTTACTCCCCCCCAAACCATTTCAGAGGCCGGGGATACCTTTCTCTTACTCCCCCCCCAAATCATTTTAGGGACCGGGGATTTCTCTTTCTTACTCCCCCCCAAACCGTTTCAGAGGCCGGGGATTTATTTTTCTTACGTCTCCCCCCCAAACTGTTGTGTGTACCTTTACTTTGTTTCCTCTTCCCGTTTTTTTCTGACCTATTGTCTGGTGTGGTATGATTGTTTGTTTTCTCTTTTTTTAGGGCTTAGTACCGGTATCTGGTCGGGCTGGGGTTTCTGCCGACTGCCTTTACTTTTTGTGATGGTGTTTTTCCTTCTCCTTTTTCCGCCAGTTCCTATCCTTTCTCCTTTAGCCATTAATTTAGTTTCCTCCCGACCAGACAGTTGGGCGCCCATGCGACTGAGCCTTTTTCAGCATGGCCCAGAGGTGTCAAGTTATTGACCCCCATGCAGCCAACCTGGCTTTTTAGCAGGGCCCAGATTGATGCGTAACATCATTTTTCAGCATGCCGGTTAAAATGTTATGAAATAATTCAGTTTTTGATGTAGCAACATGCCGATTTAGGTATTAAATAAGAAATAGGGCATTTCAGTGTCGATCCACACACTCTCCAGATTTGTTTGATACCGTACTAAATGTAAATGAGGCCAGTCATATATTGATAATTTGAGCTTTTACAACAGAAACGGCCAAGACCAGGCCATGGATTCCCCTCATCTACTCCATCAAGCCTTACAATAGAAACGGCCTCCCGTCATTTCATCCACCATGTGGTTTATGCCATCCCAACTACATCCTGACTCCTGATGACTGATCTTTTGCAGCCAGAGAATGATCCTATCAATAGAACATACAAGGCACGAGGGATATGTCAATGACGTTACAACTCTGGGCCCCGCACAAAAAAGCTCGTTTGCCTTTCCGGTCTTCCATTTTGGTCTTTTGTTGTTGTTGTTCTTGTTTGCCCCCTTTTTTTTTAGTTTCTTCTCTTCTCCCTTCTGATCAGTGGGGCGCCCTCGCGGCCAAGCAGGGGCGGGATACGCTTGCTCTTGTGGACTTTTCTGTATAGAGGCTTTGTTGATGGCTAGTCTCTAGTGGAACACGGGTGTCGGACTTGGTCTTGCTTCTTTGCCTTCCCAGCCTCTCCTTTTGTTCCTTTCCCCCTTTTACTTTCAGTTTCTTCTTTCTCCCTTCTGAACAGTTGGGCGCCCACGCGGCCGAGCTTTGAGCGGGCCCAGAGGTGTGACGTTATTGACAAAAAGGCTCAGCCGCATGGGCGCCCGACTCTTCAGAAGGGAGAAAAAGAGAAAATAGAAGGAAGAGGGGACACAAAATAAAGAAAAGGAGTGGCCGGAAATAAAGGCAAACAAGTCCGACACCTGAGCTCCTCTAGCAGCTAGCCCTCAACAATGCCAACAACAGCGTGCACAAAAGCAAGGGCACTAGCGATAGGTACAGAAGAAAATAACGTTATACACCCCAGGCCCTACTGAAAAGTAACGCCTGGTCGCGTACTCGCGTAGGCAATATAACTGGGACAATAAGGCAGCTAAAAATGTATAGACTGCTTCACTGCACAATAATCTCGGGCATTTGCCAGGTTTTCACTTTACATGACGAACCAGAGGTCAACGTCCTAAAACAACTAGACAAGCATTGAAACAGACAGGCATGCAAGAAGTGTGAGACATTCGCACATCTCAATTAGATGCATAGTTCAGAGGTCCCACTACTTCAAACCGGAATGAAGCATTTGTCCAAACTACCGTCCTCACTGCAGCTTTCTGTAACAAATGACTTGTGGAGAAGGGTGCTAAGGGCTCTATAGTGTTGGACGTAATGCAATGCACATTACTACTTTCCTTAGCTACCAGTTCAGCTTCAGCAGGCCTTACTGCGGCTGCCAATGGCCTGATTAAGGCCAAACGCTCATTGGCATGAAGACACAAGATCAAGCATCCTTTCCCCTCGCGGCCGCCAGCTGGAGGCAGTAAAAAGCTGGAATGTAGCCTAGCCATGCAAACAGAAACACTGACAATCTAGCGCCACACCTGGATGCTGGATGATAACATGCCATTGTCCACTGGAGCAGCTGTCATGAGGCAGACTGTCGTCAGGCTACGGTAGCAACACCACCCTCTCACTGTGTGTGCCTCCTCCACCTCGTAGTCATCTAAAGCAACCTGCCTGGTGAGGTCCCAGGTGCTCAGCCCACCTCTGGAGAATATGGCCAGCAGAGTGGTTCCTGAAGCGTCCATGTCAACCCGACCACAGAGTTCTCCAGCATCGTCAAGGCCCTCGAATGCCAAGCCTCTGCACAAGCCAGTACCGATGTCCCACACTCTGACAGACCCATCAAAAGAGCTGCTGACAGCTGTGCGGCCGCTAAGATCCATTGCAATGCTGACAACCTTGTCTTGATGTCCCACCATGGTGCGCACACATTCACCTGCGCGTGTATCCCACACCCGTACCGTCCTGTCCTCCGAGCCTGAAATAACCATGCTGGCCTTTTCTAAGGTCCTTCAGCATGTGACACGGTTGCTATGCCCTCTCAGGGTTGGCATGGCCGGCAGATCATTGGATATGTCCCACATGTTGATAACGCTGTCATCGGGATTGGAGATATAAGCAACGCAGCTGACGCCGTGCCATGTGCAGTCCCAGATTTTATCATCAACATCACTTGGCTTAAATGCAGTTTGCCGCTGACTGCTGACCAGGTTCCAGATGTTTACAGCCCACGACTCATCGAGGACAAGTGCCAGTCCGTTGGCATTCACATCCATACGGTGCACTGTATCCATGTCTCCCGGGCCAATGTGTATGCGGTTTGCCATCCTCTGGCTGTCGATATCCCACAATAGCAGAGAAACTTGGCCTTGATGGAAGATATCAAAAACCAGGTGGGAGTTCCAAAGTGTAGGTAGGAACCCAGTGTCGGTATGAACCCAATCCTCATCAAGGATTTCGCCCTGGGCATGGAAACAAAATGTGTTGTTGTAACATTAACGCAAAAAAAGGGATTTGAGTTCTGGCTTAACACGCAACCACCCAGTTGCCTTTTACCTCCCTTCGCAGCTTTGAAAAATAGCGTGTGATACCCAATAGCATGTGACACCCACCATTTCTTAACTAGCAGTGTTTTTGTCCACCAACGAGCGCTTGCTTCGAATAGCCTATTATACTCAATCGCATTGTCCCGAAGGTCCAGGCAGCGTGAACCAGAGGTAGACAGAAAGAGGCGCAGACACGTTAGGCCAAGCTCAAGACCACCAGCCCTATTTCTCCCCTCACCCCCCCCCTTCAAAACGGCACACATGCACTTGAACACAGGGACCCTGTGGAGGAAGTGGAGGAACATAAATGTCATGTCATGCAAAATTTCGATAATGCGATTTGCAGTCAGACGTGGGACGCAAACCGGTTCGGGAAATCTATCAACTAGGACAGCACACGAGAAATCTGGCAAGTGAAGTATGCAAGGTGAAAGCTCATTGCAGGAGAGATTAAGCATTGCACATTTCGGTCATGCCCTATGCATTAGGTAAGAACGGCATGTTTTAAATAACCATTGCATAACATCCTCACCTTGAACCCAATCGGCAGGCCTGACAACATGTTGATAACCTCCAGACATGTTTCCTGACGGAGGCCCTGCAGTAGGCCCCTCTAGGCAGGGCTGCACAGGGCACCTAGAATGGGCGAGAGAGCTGGCTTGGGAGTGACAGCTGGCTTTGTTGCCTCAAAATCTTAGACAGGCATGCCCGAATTATGGGCGTGTATTGCAGAGAGTCCGAAAGCGCGAGCCACTGGAACAGATCTGGGTTGGATGCTGAGCTGGCAGCTGATGGCGTGAGTGCAGGAGTGGAGTGCCAGAGCTGAGGCTTGGCTGCATCAAAGGTGCTGAAACACCGCTCCAGTAGGGCTGGCATGTCGTACTTATGCGCAATGGGCAGAATGCGGAAGGCAATAGCAGGAGTCAGCAGCTCCCCCGCTGCTGCTCCCTCCCTGATCACTGCAATGACGCAATTAGTAGATCATTCCTGACCGGTGGACATCATTGATCCAGCATTTACTGAAAGCAATGATTGATGCTTGGAGATTGATCCTTGGGATGCATCCAGTGCTGCACAAATACACTGCCATTCAGAAATTGTGCAGGTAATTGCGGCCCCCCCTTGTACCTTAGTAATAGCTGCATTTGCCTTGAAATTGATGAAATGACAGGAATTAACGTAATCGTCACAGCACATCATTGGATGCGTCTTTTTTACCCCACTGAGGGATTATATTTAAACATCTGAAAAACACTTAAAGTGTCATCCTGGCCTGGGCGCACATCCCGTCTCAGTCTCGTGGCACTTTGATTTTATATTCTGCTTAACAGACTTGTCTACTTCCCACGTCTCGAATCTTACTCCATGTGGGCCTCTGGGTCTCTGGGCCTGGCATGCTAAGGGATTGTTCGGAAAACAGGTCATGCTCCGTCCATTTGCGAATGTCAGTCAAGCGTGGACAGCTTCGGTGCTCTATACGCCTCCCACCCTCGCAGACGTCAGTCAGTGTGCGTGGCCGGTAGTCTAGTACCGGTACGTAAAGGTCACACTAAAAGTGCATGGCCATGGCACCATTAGGACTATTCAGATGAAAACGTGACTGGCCTACAGCTGGTCAGCAATTGAGCTGAAACCTCGCACAAAAGCAGTGCATAGACACGCACTGATTCATTTCTGAATGTCAGGGAAATTGTAATCTTTCGCTGCATGGGATCACTGTCGATCCTTTCAATCAAGTAGGCCGCCCCTAGTACTTGCTTCATCATATCACCCTTAATGTGCAATGCATGGGGGCATGCCCAGCCGTCACAAACAAATGCTAAGGCACTCCAAGGGCGGTCCCGCCTCTCATATTTCACCTACCGGAACTGACGTAGTAAAGTCTTCTGCATCAACAACAGTAGCCTGGAATTCACGCCGAACAAGAACTGGTTCTTCGGGTTCCACGATAGCTTAGTTCTTGCAGGAATTGTAGCAGAACAGCAGAAGCCAGGCCAAGGAGGTGCCCGGAACTTGACTTGACGGAGCGGCCATCCGGGAAGATCAATGTCAAATCACTTAATCACCCAGGGACAAGGCCTGCTCAAGCGTAAGCTGACCACTCATGGGGTTCCGACGTCACTTTTTAATCAGCTGGGCCACAACGATCCTTTGAGAACTGCCGTTCGATGACCAGTACCGATAGACGTGCGTTGAGCGGAAACGTCGCGATGTTCCTTCCGTCAATTCGGATGACAGACAATAAACCCCCCTCTAAAAGAACACACAGCGCCACAAGATGAATCGTGAATGAAACAAATTACTGGAGGCTTCTTGGACTAGACGATTGAAGTATCCAAGAATGGTGAGGACTGATGAGGTGCTGAAAACGGTCGATCCGTCAGAGGCCCAACGTAATTCTCGGCGTGAAGGTAATTTGCGCTGAAACAGAAATGACAACGGAGGAAAAGCCGGAGGCCTAGCCGCACCGGTAGTGGTGGCAGGCCAGGAACACAATACGTATGTTCAATACATACACTGGTAGCTGTAATTTAAAATCTGATATAATTGAAAACCCCAGACTGAGATCAGCAGGTGTCAAGCATTTGAGACCCCCTGAACCAAGCCACAAAGAAGGCGTGATGTCGTTTGTGGGTGGAACGGCTGTCGGAGTGTTGGCCGATACCGGTTAGTCTCAAAACGCGTGGGGCTGCCTCAACTGCCCGTCGTCACCCCTGCCGCCGCACGGGGACTCTCAGTCAAGCAGGGAGGCAAGGGAGTTTTCTCCCAACCCAACAGTTGCGCGCCCACGAGGCCGAGCCTCTTCGAGCAGGGTCCAGAGGTGTGATGTTCTTGACATGTCTTTAATGTGACGCTCGGCAGGGCCTAGAGGTGTAACTCGTTACACTCCGCTAGTCTGTAAAAGAATAATACGGTACATCACATTCAATACCACCACACTAAATATTGTACAAGAGCATCAGGGAGACTCCGATATCGGTTTACTCAAACGAATAAAATGCTCGTATGCCTTTTGATCACAAGCGCATCTTTTGACTGAAGACGCCTGGTCGGATCAAAGGTGTATGAGCCAAACAAGGCGAAGCCAGTGTCCCTTTGGCACCCCCCCATAAAGGACAAAGCTGCACAGTCCTCACAGGCAAGCCAGCTTTCACACGCATAAGTTGCGACATGATGAAGATCAGATACATCACTCTTGCGGAAGGACCCAGTGCTTCTAAGAGGACCGGTGACCCTCTTTTGTTACCACAATGCTCCTCATGTCAGGCCCTCCAGGTTGACATCCCCACCCTTGCCTCTCCTACTTCTTAGGGAGGCCAGATGGAGACGACGACCTGAGGCTGGTCGTCATCTCCCTATTGCTGGAGCCAGCCGGCAGCATTAAAATCAGCACCAGCTGCCCTCAGCTCCCTGCCCCTAACCATCCAGCGGCGTGAAGGAAAGCAAAGCGCCGGAGCTGCCCTGCCCACCCTCGTCAAGGCCGCTGTCCTGCCCCTTCCATCAGCCTCAGCGACGCCCGCGCTGCCCACCCTTGCCCTTGCCTCCAAACCCCCCTCCGCCACCAATCCGCCCGTACGGGGCTCTCGTGCTACCATTGCCGCCGCCAGCCTGACCCTGCGGAGCTCTCATGCTACCGAAGCCTTGGGGCTGCAGCTGCTGCTGATACACGGCATTGTAGTAATCTGCCATAGCAGCGGCGTAGGTGGCCGGGTCCGTGCAAATGTTCATCATCGAGGTAGAAGCAGTACTGTTGTAGTACGGTGCCGCTTGAGAGGCAACACCTGCAGCGCTGTAGTACGGCACCGCCACAGGGCCGCCGCCGCCACCTCCAGCGCCCTTGCTGCTCGCCCTGCCAACCTGCTTGGGTGCCCGGCCTCGCTGCTGCTGCTGTGGCCACTGCAGCTGCTGTTGCTGTTGTCTCTGCTGCTGCGGCCTCTGCTGCTGCTGCCGCTGACCTCCCACCTGAGTGCTGAGGGGTGCACGCTGCTGGGGCCGGCCCTTGGCGCTCGGCCTGCCTGCCAGCTGCCCCTTCCTCACACCACCGCCAAGAGTTTGGTTCAGGCCGCTGGAGCCGCCTCTCTACAAGCATTTCAAGAGCCATGCGTCAGATACGACCACTTCAAACTATCGATGCTGCAACAGTGCAACCTCTCCTGGGCATGACTCACCCTCCTTCAAACGCCTACAAGACCAGGAGCGCTTTCCCAATGACATCAAGAAATGTCCCCCTACCCCCTCTCCCAACTACCTACTTACTTCTTCTTGAGCATGTCTCTATTAATCGCTTATATGCTGCTCACTAGTTTTGGATCCCCCCCCCTTCCTCCCACCTCTCCTTCCCCTCATCCAGAAGGTGGTGGGATGTTGATAGATAGATAGATTTGGCGGGTAATTAAGCACGTATCTCTCCCCTATATCTCCCGCAGGCATTACCCAGGGCCTCACCGCAGTGGATAATGGCGCGCGGCCCTTCTTCATGGCCTGCCTGTCGCCACTAGGTTGCGCCGGCTGCTGCTGCTGGCGCTGCCCCAGGCCACGGCCGGCCTTCCTCAAAGCTGCAGCCCCGACGAACTTGGGCGCAGATCCTCCAGCCACCGCCACCTTCCTTGGTCCCTGGACAGGGGAAAATACACACACAGTAAACAGTGCACTCTTGTAGGACACACCACCTTCGACAGGTCGAGTAACAATGCACCAACAAGGCCACGAAGCTCACACGTGGCCCATGGGATCTTCCTCTTCGGGCCCTGGGGCCTAGACCAGCAACGATGCACAAACATGACACATGGCTACTTGCTCCTCCCATAGCCTACGAGATCCTCCGTCTTTTGACCAGCACCAACGCACAACATGTGCACAAGTGTCGCCCATGGAGCCATCACTCAGGCTCTACCGGCCCTGGCGCGTTCATCCTTCCCACTCAAATCTCCATGCTCGCAACGCTTGCATCGCCCACAAGGTCACAAGGTTGCCACACCATTGGATACCATCCACCTCGTCCTCTCACCCTCCCCCGTCATACCTTGGCACCCAGCTGTTTCTTCACTTTGGTCATGGGGGCCGCGGGCTGCATCTTGCTGGCGCGTGCTCTAGAGAGGATCCTCCTGGCCATCGTGGTCTGCACTGCCTGCGGACGACCGCCCTGACCTCTGCAAGGCGAGAGGGAGGAAGAAGGTCAGACGTTGAGATGTGTGGATCTTTCAGAGTATACACACCAGGTCAGGTAGGGGGTGTTTTACTGCTCCTAAACTCGGGGGTAGCATAAGTCCAATAGGCAAGGGGGCTATACCGTGACCGGCCTACAGATGGTGGCCTAAGTCATAGGGCCTCTTGCACCTGGCCTTGCAGGCAAGTAGCTGAAACACTAAAAGGGTTCAGGCGTCCAGTCCAAGGGTTTGACGATCCTTTCAAATTACGACTGGAACAAAGCCAGAACCTCAACAAGATTCAAAACATGGGGCTGGTGGGCAGGCAGGCCTTATGTTCACACTTTTAGGCTAACAGTTTATGTTTCATTTTGATCTGGTGACAGCGCACTCCCCCCTTCAACTGCATAGGTATGGAACTGTTCCTCCAGACCCTTGACACAGCCCCAATGCCTGGCTTCACGGCACTCAGCTCCACATACTGGCAGTGGTGTTCAACTGCTTCCCCAAGTCTCATTCAACAGCCTGAATGCCTGATAGTCGTTCTGCATTTCTGCACCCCTAAACCTGATGCATCTCAGCTGGACCACCCTATCCCATCCAAGTGTTTACCACCTTGGCTCCTGCTGCCCCCCTCCCTCAATCCAGGCCCCACAAACCTGGTTGCTGACACTCAGTTGATGTGTCTAGCTGTACACTCCCCCATCCAGGCACTATCACTTTGGCCTCAGCTGTCCCCCTCCCTCAATCCAGGCCTCACAAACCTGGATGCTGACACGTCCAGCTGTACAACCCCCCAGCCAGGCAATATCCCATCTGGCCCCGACTTCTCATGCCTTCCCCACCATGCAGGCAGCACGGACCTGGATGCTGACACTTTGCTGACACGTCCAGCTGCAGTGAACTGCTTGGGTGCATTCCTCCCGATGGGTGCCATGGTCTCCTTGAAGGCACGCTTGGCTTTCATGACCTGTCACACAGCGTTCAAAGGTGCAGAATGTTTAAATCCAGGATCAATTGACCTGTCACGCAGGTGCACAGGGTGCAGAATGTTTAAATCCACCATCAATTGACCTGTCACGCAGGTGCACAGGGTGCAGAATGTTTAAATCCACCATCAATTGACCTGTCACGCAGGTGCACAGGGTGCAGAATGTTTAAATCCACGATCAATTGACCTGTCACGCAGGTGCACAGGGTGCAGAATGTTTAAATCCACCATCAATTGACCTGTCACGCAGGTGCACAGGGTGCAGAATGTTTAAATCCAGGATCAATTGACCTGTCACACAGGTGCACAGGGTGCAGAATGTTTAAATTCAGGATCAATTGACCTGTCACGCAGGTGCACAGGGTGCAGAATGTTTAAATCCAGGATCAATTGACCTGTCACGCAGGTACACAGGGTGCAGAATGTTTAAATCCAGGATCAATTGACCTGTCACGCAGGTACACAGGGTGCAGAATGTTTAAATCCAGGATCAATTGACCTGTCACACAGCGTACAAAGGTGCAGACTGTTTGAATCCAGGATCAATTGACCTGTCACACAGCGTACAAGGTGCAGACTGTTTGAATCCAGGATGAGTTGTCCTGCCCAATGCAGGAATGCAGGCCGTGGGGTCCCATGGCGATGGGCTTTGTGTTTAGAACATGCAAACGGGAGAAAAATCAAATTACTGGCGGTAAGGGACAACAGTCGAAGCTGCTCTTGGCTGGCGGCGAAAGCTGCCACATCTTTCTGAACAAGAGCATCACACGTGAGCCGTGGTAAAACATTGACCTCAGTCACTATATATAGGTAAATTCAGCATGGTCTCGGTACTGATTCGCAGGCAGCACCCACTCATACCCTATTCCCATTAGGGTACCCCAAGAACAGGGGGGGTAGGGGGGCAGACGCCTTCCCCAAGATAAAAAAGACCATCGCTGTAAAACAGATGAGCAATTAAAACCTCGGTTCCTGCCGGCCCTCAAGAGCAACCCACCCAGGCTAACATTAAAATAAACCCTCCCCAGTCCCACCACCAATGCTGACTAGACAGTCAAATCACCAGCCTCAGCCTCTCACCAGTCGCTTTGCCCCGATGCCGGATGCGTTTGCGGCTCGCGCCTGCTGCAGGAGAGTAGAGGGTGGGGTAGGGTGGAGAGCATATGTGGCCCTGGCGGCAGAGAGGCACCGCCCTTTGTGAGGACAGCGGGCAGCAGCCAGGTAGTAGCCAGAGGTGGCTGCCGTCGGCCTCAGGTGGGTTGAGGTTATGTCCAGCTCAGTGTCTGTCCCAGCCGGCTGAGCCATGAGCAAGGAGCACCAGCAGATCGGTGGAACAGATAGGCGTTCATAAAGACCTGGGCTGTGACCAAAGCTGGCACCGCCATACCAGGCCAGGGATCGGCTCTATGCTGTGGGCCAGTCCCGATCACATCTGACCTCGCGCGCTACAGCTGCGTTTTGGGTGCTCTAGGCAGCGATTTGGCGGCTAGCCAAGGCTGATCATGAATGAGCAAGACAGCCTCGAAAACTCCATGGCCAAGCCAAGGCAGTGCAGCTGCATGCATTTCAGCAGTCTCTCCCAAAACGCCTCAGTGATGGGCAGCAGCTAGCCAGGCCTGGGCGAATGCTTGAGCGAGCCTTGAGACGCCATGGCCAAGGGCTCGGCAAGCGCATGCACCTAAAAGATTCTCCAAAGAGCGTCTCAGTCAAGGGCACCTTCGATGCATATTCGTTGGGCAACGCAAGTCATGGTAGACATGGGCTTCTGTGGGAAACCCCTTGGAACATGTGCTGCATGCAGGGTTTGCATGCTGCCCAGATGGTCAATCAATCCTGAATTTGATGTCACAAGGATGCATGCACAGCTGTGGCTGAAGACCAACGCGAATTGCCGCCAGAAAGTCAGGTTGGCAGCTTCTAAAGCCGCGGACGTTTGAAGAAGGAGGAATATCCAATAGGCTCTGCTGCGACGTAGGAAACTCGATTACCTCAGAATCCATGCACATCGTCCTCAACATCGTAAGATCCCTGCAACGTCTGGAACACCCAAAATGGAAATTGACGATGTGAGAGGGTCCTACTTACCATCTTCGGCGCTCCTTTCCCGAGTGACGTGGGGGCTCTTGAGGCACCACCTTTGCCCAGCTTGATGGGGGCTCGAGTGCCCCCGCTTGGGCCAGCTCCTTTGCCAGCTCCTTTGCCCAGCTTGATGGGGGCTCGAGTGCCCCCGCTTGGGCCAGACGATGCGACGTTCTTCTTGGCAGCTATGAGTTCATCCAGGCTCATGCCCAGCTTACGCTGGATGTCCTGGGCCTTCGTGGTCTGCCCCAAACTCGTCATGGTGCGTCTGTCCACGTGGAGGGGAAGTTTATTCGGCACGTGGACCGAAGTTAAGTAGGCGTCTCACACATGCGCAGCAAGTATATGCAATGACAAACGAAAGGTGTTAGGCTGGTGAGACGAAAGACAAAGCGATGGCTCGCACTACCTTTGCGATCTGCTTCCTTGGAATAAGCTTGGTATGTTAAGAAAGAGGATCAGCGAGGCCCCAACAATGCGGATTTTTTGAATAGGGATTGCACCTTGAGCTTGCATGGCAGGGTAACCCGATTCTTCAGCGCTTCTGGTTTCGAAGCGGCTCGTCCCTCTCCTCAATTCCAAAATCTGAAGAACGTCTCATAACCGCCCAGCCACAAATCTATTCCTGTTTTTGCTCTAGCTTACCAACGTATTCCTCCTCCTCAGCGAAGGGTCCTAACCGTTCAGCACATGCAAGGCACCCTCGGGCCCAGTCAACCAGGTAGCGAGCATGGAGCCCTCCGACGACATCATGGAGCTGATCGAGCTGAAATTCCTTAGGACTGCGCCAAAGGATTCCCTCGGGTATGTGGACATTTGCTGCAGGCTGCAGCTGGCTAGGATATACATACATCACGGCCCGCTGCATGGGACAGCTGCCTGGCCTGCTTTTGCCCTGTTCGTCTACAGCCATACAGACCCTGTAAAGCTATGAACACGTGATAATTTGAAATGTGTGAATTATTCCACGGCAGACTTTGGGCCTAAGCTCACAACACCTTCACAGCATTTAAAATAACTCAGCATTACTCTCATAGCAGGTGGGGGGTGATTCACCTACAATTCACCTACATCTCAACCTACGACTAGGGGGGGTGGAGAAGCCAGACTTGCTACTTGGACTACCTGCCATGGGCCGGGCAAGGTTTGGTCTCCCTCAGCCCACTGGCTGCTGCCCAGCGCCCTGTTTAAGGTAGCCTGGTGCGCACTAAAATATACACCGTCTCACAGCCAGCGACTGCTGTTAGGACTGCGCCATATTCTCTACTTTTTATAGAGTCAGGCACACTGCTTCAAGTCCACACTTCCTCTCACCATGTACGGACTGCTGCATTATAATTATCGCCAAAGCACTCTTGACTGCAGAGGCCTCTGGCTAGCACCTGTGAGTGCGGTGTGCTGGATGTGTGATTTAATTTTTGGCTACATTCAATAGTCCTCATTGACACAGTCCAGTTCGGTCATTACAATGAAGGTTTTGATGGCAACCAACGTTGCCCGGTCATATCTCCCCTGTTTTCCCCTGCTTTTGCTGGTGGCGGCCACATGCCCAATGACTGATACCCTTCTTTACTTGGAATCGTTATCTTCCATGTGGTGTCTTGATTGCACCTAAGACACTCCTTTCATCCACCTCCTCCTCCTCTATGTCATGCAGTTCCCTAGATCAGATCATGTTCCTCGTCGAGCATGCATACTGGCATTATGAGGTAGGGAGTATTGACCATGGGATCTATGTATACTGACACTTTGAGGTATGAGCTATTGACAATTGGATACATCATACATTCGTACTGGCACTATGTGATATGACCATCTGCAGGATTGATATTGGATTCATGGGAGGATGGAGCATTTATAATGGCACCATGTGGTGTGAGGTATTGGCAGTAGAGGTATATATCAGTAATAGACGGCATGGAGCCTAAGCTTTGGGTTTCTCAAAAGTGATGCAAATGCAAGCAGTGTCATGCATTAAATAATAATATGTGTCACTTTAGATATTGGGTCCCATGCATGGTGCATGGGTATATTGTGACGTGCGATACGGGCCATGCACCATAAGGCATGGTTCATGTGACGTTCAATTTTTGCCACGTGGCGTGGCACATGGTTGCCACGTGCAATTTGGGCCATGCGGCAGAGCGCATGCAACTTCAACTCACCCACCATCATCTCACCTCTACGATCCTTGCACACTCAATACTTTTCTCCACGTCCTGCATGGTAACGGCGCAGATGTGGCTTCGGACCAGACTGCGCTGTTTCCGTAACTCTCATGCCCTCTTTCTTTCTCCATGCGTTGAACATGGAACCCTGTTCCCCTGCTTTTGCTGGTGGCGGCCACATGCCCAATGACTTACACCCTTCTATACATGGAACCTGCTCATGTTCATAGGACAGCATTCGGGAGAAGAATCCTGAGCTGCGGCACTTCGGCGGACTGGAGCCGTTCGCGCGGTACATGTTTAGCCGCTCGTCAATGCTGGCAGAACATGTGGTAAATTTACTAGTCAGGGTTAAGGGTTTAAGTGCTCATGAAGGCTGGCAGAACACTCGGTGACTCGTGTTGTCTAGTCAGGGGGAGGGGTGGGGTGGGGTGGCAGGCGGGGTTCGGAGCATTTTAGGGTGTTCGGGTTTCGGGTTCAGTATTCAGGGTTAAGGATTTACAGCTTTACAAAGTTTGCTGGAGTGGCGGGACACACGTTGATTTTGCCGTCTAGTCAGGGTTACGGGTGTGGTGGCCTGGCAGATCGCTGGCAGGTGGCATCGTTCATTTTAGCGCAACTTAGCTGCATCACGGATTCACCGCATACGGTCATGGGGGCCTGGTGCAACAAGTCCTGCTGCTCGGGCCACTGGACACTGGTCGGAGACTTGTCATTTATCAAGATTTGGTCCCGACGGCCCATTGGTGGCCGCCCTTTGGCCCCCAAACCTGGTCTGGCGCGCACTTGAATAAAACCCTGGCAGGGGGGCTCCAGGCATTGCAGGGTTACGGTACAGGGTTTAAGGATTACATTAGCGTGTTCTTAAGGATACTATTCGCAGGGTTTACATTTGTATCATAACCTTCTGATGCGAGGTGCTGCACAGCTGTTTGATTAAGAAGCGCATGTACATCCCGTCAACCCTACACCCCCAAACCCTAAACCCTAAAGCCTCCCCGAAACCCTACATCCGAAACTGCATGCAGGACATTTTTAAATTATATCTTCCCTTCCTGAAAACCGAAACCTAAAACCTGAAACCTGATCCCCTTACGTGATGACACAAACACAGTGCCATCCTACCCAGGCTTGCTGTACCCAGTCCCAAAAACCTAAGACCAGAACTTTCAAATCCCATGCAAGACGATGCTAATGAGATATCAACCTCCCCCCAAGCCTATCAACCTCACCCCCATGCAGGATGGTTTTGATGAGTTACCGCCCTACCCTGAATCCTAAACCTTCACCCCCATACATGATGACTCTGATCAGATTTTGCCACACCCTAAAACCTGAACACTCACCCCCATACATGATGATTTTGATCAGATTTTGCCATATCCTAAAACCTGAACCTTCAACCCCATGCAGGCTGATTTTGATGAGATCCTGCGGGCTTTCAATCGGTACAAACAGTCCATTCCCGTCTACGGCGCCATTCTGCTGGACAGTGAGATACAGGGAGGGGGGGGGGGAGGGGGGTAAATCAGAAAGGGGGGACCTGGGGCTGGGAATCACCGATGCAGGGTTACCAGCAATCGATTCCTGACCCCGATGCCATCCTGCTAGACAAGCGAGACGCAGACAGGGGGGGGGGGGGGTAAATCAGGAGGGGTAGCCAACCCAGGGCAACGGTCAAATGGGTGGCGACCTGAATCCGGGCCTCCAGGCTTCTTGGGAAGAAATGGATAAACCAGCCGGAAGGCGAATTCCTCATTTACCAGGCGGTGTGAACTGTTGTGTGGAATCACCAATACTCGGTCACAAGAGCCTGATGGATGGGGGCGAGGGGATCTGGGGGCATGCTATTTTCCGTGTTGTTTCACTGGTAAGCCAGATCTGATCCCTCATTTGGTATTTGGTGGACCCGGCTTGATCTCCTTTACACTCTGCTGCCTCGCCTTGCCTGCAGGTTCGTTGGAGCGGGTGCTGATGGTACGAGGACACAAGAGCTCAGCGGGTTGGGGCTTCCCTCGCGGCAAGGTCAACAAGGGGGAGAAGGGCGATACATGTGCAGCCAGGGAGGTGTGTGCTGGGGGATGCGGGGAGATGCACGTTGATTGTATGAGTGCCTCTTTGCTTTGTTGCCTCCATTGTTTTAAGCGGTGGCACGAATCAGCTGGTTTGTGCACGTGGCCCGCCTGCTCCAGAGCTTGTTGCCATCTTGTATGTGTTGATTTGTCGTCTCCTCTTCCTGCTCCGAGCAGGCAAGTGTTCAGTGAAAAGCGCTTCCTGATGCGCACCGCCATGTGTTCATTGAAACATTGCTTCTTGTCCAGCGCAGGCATGAGGTCTTTGCTGCACTTGCCCTCTCTGCTGGACAGCTCTGTGCAGCCATCGTGTTTGCTTTGAATACTGTACAGCTGAGGTTTTACCATCGTTTGCCCCTCCTGCTGTGCAGGTTGAGGAGGAGACTGGTATGAACATCGAGGATCTGATCCACCCTGACCGTCTGATTCAGGTATGAATCAGAAAGTGTGATCCAGGTATAATAAGGGACGGATCCACCCTGATCGCCAGATCCAGGTATGAATCATGAAGTGTGATCCAGGTATGAACATACAGGATGCGATCCACCCTGATCGCCGGATTCAGACATGAATAATTAAGTGTGATCCAGGTATGAACATAAGGATGCGATCCACCCTGGTGACGTGGATCGCATCCTTTACGCGATCCACGTCACCAGGGTGGATCGCATAAACCCTAAACCGTACACCCTTGCGCAGCTCTTGATTCTGGGATGTTTCAGGCATTGAGTAGATTGAAGGATAGATGCTGTCGTAAAGTGCTCTTTTAAATCCAAGGTGCCCACACAAAGCACATTGCCCCTAAATCTAAAACTTTTAAAAACCTATCCCTCAAACCCTAAGCCCTGTTTTCAGCGGAGATTGACGGCAAGGTTGACGTGATGTGCATACTAAACCTTTAACCCTGAACTCTGCACCCTGAACCCTGAACCCTGGTTCAGGTCAAGATTGACGGCAAGGTCAACACGCTGTACATTGTGGAGGGCATTGACCACGAGACGGCCGTATTTGCGCCGAAGACCAAGGGGGTATGAGCATGCACCACAGCGTTTAGGCTTAAGAGCACCAAAGACCCAGGTGTCCAAACATGCTGTAACCCAGAGTGCAGAGTGGTATTTTCTGGGCAGGAAGTGAGCGGCTATGTCTGGGATTTCCTCAAGGACCTGTCTGCCAGCATTGATTAAGTCATCCCACCCTACCCCCCTCCCTTGCATTGACCAAGCCCCCCTCCCTTGCATTGACCAAGGCCCCCTCCTGCTGTGGAGAGGAAACTGACGGCTGTGCCTGGCACTTCATCGAGTACCTGCCATGAAACGTAAAGAGGAGGCCATGCAACACTGTCCACCTCTCTTGTACTGAACAAGCTGCCCCCCTTCTACTATGGACAGAGGATCGGCAGCAATGCTTGGCTATGTATGAAAGACTTGCCTGGCGGCATGGACGAGGCCATTCTGCCCTGAATACCAAGCTGCCCTCCCTCTCCACTTGCATTGAACATGCAGAGAATCGGCAGCAATGCTTGGCTATGTATGAAAGACCTGCCTGGCGGCATGGAGGAGGCCATTCTGCCCTGAATACCAAGCTGCCCTCCCTCTCCACTTGCATTGAAATTGCAGAGGATCGGCAGCAATGCCTGGCTATGTATGAAAGACTTGCCTGGCGGCATGGAGGAGGCCATTCTGCCCTGAATACCCAGCTGCCCCTCCATCTCCACTTGCATTGAACATGCAGAGAATCGGCAGCAATGCTTGGCTATGTATGAAAGACCTGCCTGGCGGCATGGAGGAGGCCATTCTGCCCTGAATACCCAGCTGCCCCTCCATCTCCACTTGCATTGAACATGCAGTGAATCGGCAGCAATGCCTGGCTATGTATGAAAGACCTGCCTGGCGGCATGGAGGAGGCCATTCTGCCCTGAATACCCAGCTGCCCCTCCATCTCCACTTGCATTGAACATGCAGAGAATCGGCAGCGATGCTTGGCTATGTATGAAAGACCTGCCTGGCGGCATGGAGGAGGCCATTCTGCCCTGAATACCCAGCTGCCCCTCCATCTCCACTTGCATTGAACATGCAGTGAATCGGCAGCAATGCTTGGCTATGTATGAAAGACCTGCCTGGCGGCATGGAGGAGGCCATTCTGCCCTGAATACCAAGCTGCCCTCCCTCTCCACTTGCATTGAACATGCAGAGAATCGGCAGCAATGCCTGGCTATGTATGAAAGACCTGCCTGGCGGCATGGAGGAGGCCATCCCGCCCTGAATACCCAGCTGCCCCTCCATCTCCACTTGCATTGAACATGCCGCCCTTCCCTCACTCCACCATCATGACATTGATAATGCCGCTCCTGTGAACAGGAAATCGGCGGCTATGCCTGGCACTTCATTAAGGACCTGCCTTCTAGCATAGAGGAGGCCAACAAGACCTACATGTCTCAATCAGGGGTCAAGCACCGCTTCTGGGGGGTGCGAGGGGGGGGGGGGGGAGGAGGGGAAGGGGGGAGGGGGGGCAATCCCTTCTAGGGACCAAGTTGGGGGAGAGGGGAGGGGGGGCAATCCCTTCTAGGGACCAAGTTGGGGGAGAGGGGAGGGGGGGCAATCCCTTCCATGGACCAAGTTGGGGGAGAGGGGAGGGGGGGCAATCCCTTCTAGGGACCAAGTTGGGGGAGAGGGGAGGGGGGGCAATCCCTTCTAGGGACCAAGTTGGGGGAGAGGGGAGGGGGGGCAATTCCGTCTAGGGACCAAGTTGGGGGAGAGGGGAGGGGGGGCAATTCCGTCTAGGGACCAAGTTGGGGGAGAGGGGAGGGGGGCAATCCCTTCTAGGGACCAAGTTGGGGTAGGGGCCATGGGGGAAGGGAAGAGGCATAAGGGGTGTCAGGCTGAACGTTGCTTGCCTAGAATATGGTGGATCTTTTGATTTATTTCTAACCGGGAGCTCTCAACCTCCAATACTGGTGACATCGAAGCCTTCTGTACGTGCACCTGCCCCTTCGGCTGCTACGAGAAAAAACTTTGAACCCTTCAAAGCTGGAACTCACACTAAAATGCCGGTACGTGCAGCTGCTCATTCAGCTGCTGCTTGAATAAACTTCAACCCTTGGAACAGGAACCTTAACCCTGAATCCCTCTGTGCGTGCAGCCGCACGTTCCGCTGCTGCGTGAGTAAAAAACACGCAGAAAAACTTTGTGTCGAACCTATCTGTGCACTAAATCTTCCTGAAGATGCTGCGATTCATCCCGTGTGTGTGTGAATGAGCTCTTAAAATAATGTAAGCCTGAACCCTTTCAACTCCAAATCCCATTATCCCTAAACCCTCCCTTAGGTGCAGCCTTTCATCCGGCCGCTGCGTGAATGGATCCGGCGAAGACAGGCTGAGCTGCTGGGCCTGCCTCTGGCTTTCGGCACCGGAGGCGGCACGGGCCGCCGCGGTGGCGGTAGCAGCTACGCCTCGGGGACAAACGTCGCCACCGTGGTTCCCAGCGGGGCCAAACCGGGTCGGGCCACGCCCAGCAGGCAAGGTGGCGCAAACGCTGCAGGGCAGACCGGCGGCAACAGCCGGGTTGCGTCCCCGCCGCCCGGCCTGGTGGGGGCCGCTGCTCAGGGCGGGCCCGATGCTGCGGTAGAGGCGACCTCGGGTGCCTTGATGCAGCAGCCTGGCCCCAGAGCCTCGATGGCTGACTTCTGCTTCGATAGGCAGGCAATCATGGAGTGTCTGGCCACGGCTGGATAGACTGATGATGTGGCCCGCTCATTTCCTTATTGTCATCATGGACGCATGTGGTTCGGCTCCTTTCTCTGCACAGAGAAATGCCGTCTCCTCATTCACATTGAAATGTAACGTGCCTGCCTTCTTGGCAGAACCGTGGCATTCCACATCTGGAACAATGGCTTTGCTATTCAGCTGCATGCAGCAGTGGGACAGTGCTTTGTTTACAGCAACACCTTCCTCGCCATCAGAAGTCTTAAAGTGGATTTAATATCGGTCCCCAATGCTAATCAGAGATGCTAATACATTAATATAACGAGCTGGAAACACTTACATGCCTGATATTCTGGGTACCGGTCACTGCTATATGGTATACCGTATACCAGTCACTGGAGGATACTGGTATTGCAAAAACATGATGGCTCGGTGTGCTCATAATATTTACAATTTGTCTGAGAAATGCATCACGTCCAGACCAGAAGCTTCACCGGCTTGTGAAGTTAACCCAGGTCAACAAAAAAAAGGCACAAAGGCCCAGAGGATACCCAGAGGTGTGACGTCAAGAAAACGACAATGGTCACATGCCAGCAAGTTGAGCGCAGCCCTTAAATTCTTTTCCCTCTAGTCTCCTCATCAAGTTTCGGTGTCACCGGTTCGGTATGTTCAGGTAGATCAGCAGATGAGTTCCTTACCACTTGGGGGGGGGGGCGTTGAGCTACTCTTCACTTAAGACCTGGCCTATGGACGGCAGAGCTTGGTGAAGCTAGTCATGTTGCTTGGGCGGACAGCCGCTGGCTGGTCAAGGATGGATTTCCATGCCTGACAGCCCCCCAAGGTGGCCTCGCGCACACTACAATAAACAACACCGCAAGCCACCACTACCACTTCCAGCTTGGCATCTGTTAAGGACGTCACACCTCTGGGCCCTGCTTAAAGACAGCTCTGCCACGTCGACAAACATTAAGTTGGCACAGCTTGGCATCTGTGTCACGCGGAGATCGTGATGCTCCGCTGGACTCGAAAAAAACTCTAGCTGGGACTGGCAAGGTACCCTTCAGAGACAGTTGAGCATGCGACCACTGGCGTATTCAAATTCAAATTCATGGCCAGTTGAGCACGCGACCACTCTCCCCGTACTCCGCACTGTCCTCAACATCGCCCTCGCCTCCCAGGGACCGTACCACCTCAGGAGTCTTGATCAGGACCTGAGGCAAAGTGGATTTTGTAAAACATTAGATACCCGACGCACTGGACCCTTTCATATCGCCTCTCCACACAGAAGAGACTAAGAATGGACGTGACTAGGAGGGCGGGGGAGCTTAGGGACCTGATGGGGAGGAGGGCCATGTATAAGAAAGAGGGGGGGGATTTAGGAGAGCATATCAAGTGAAGGGGGGGGGGACATGTACAAGGGAGCCAGGTACCTTCTTTACAGCGGGGTGACCAATCAGACCTGATAGGGAGGAGAGGGCGTGTAGGAGAAAAGGGGGGGGGCATATAGGAAAGGGGGGTGGGGGGGTATTTATGATCGCATTCCCAGTTAAGGAGGGGGAGCATGTGCGAGAGAGCCAGGTACCTCCTTTTAAATCGGGTGACCCACCAGACCTGATGGGGAGGGGAGGGTGTGTGAGAGAGAAGGGGAATTCAGGGAGGAACATGGGAGAGGGGGGCATGAAGAATAAGCATGTCGAGTAAAGTAGGGGGGAGCATGTGCGAGAGCCAGAGCAGGGTACCTCCGTTCAAGCCGGACTACCCAACAGACCTGATAGGGAGGGAAGGGTAGGAAGGAAGAGTAGGATGAATGCTTTACAGCCGATTCACCAAGCGATTGCCGGTCCATCCAGTCTCCCCGTACTCCGCGCTATCTTCCACATCGCCTTCGCCACCCAAGGAGCGCACCACATCTGGTGTCCTGATCAAGACCTGGGGCATGGGGGGGCGTGACAGGACGGGTCATTTTAAAAATCAGGGCCTGGGGTGGAGGGAGGGCACCACCTCAGGGGGTATGATCAGGACCTGGGGCATGGGGGAGCGTGACGTGACTAGTCATTTTGGAAATCAGGATCTGGGTTTGAGGTAGCACAGCAACTCAGGGGGACTTGATCAGGACCTGGGGCATGAGGAGGAAGGGAGATCATGAGGTCCTGAAATCATGGTCCTGATGGAGCCCCTGGGTGATCAGGACCTGGGCAGAGGGGGCACGAAAAGTTGGATCAGGACCATGGGTAAGGGGATCTTTACAAAAAACGCCAAAAAGGGAGAACACCACATTGGCATTCCTGCTGATACAGGACCTGACTCAGAGAGAGGGGGCATGCAACACTGGTGATCAGGAAGGGCCAGGGGTGTCTAAACCTTAATCCCTAAACCATTAGTGATCAGGAGGGGTTGGGGGTGTTTAAATCCTTAACCCTGAACCACTGAGGAGCAGGGAGGGTTCAGGGTATTAAAATCTTCAACCCATAACCACTGGGGATCTGGGAGGACAAGCGTTTCTGTGATCAGGACTGGGGGCGCATGTAGCGCACCACAGCTTGTCCTGATCAGGACCCTTCGGCAGGAAGAAAGACAAATGTGGTATGCATGGCCCCAATAGTACTGCATGAACGGAGAATACAGGGCGTTTGATCAGGATCGCAGGCAGAGGCATCATGGAGTGTGTTCTGGTGGTGAGGACACACATTTGGGGAGCTGGGGCAGGGGCAATCATGAAAACTGATGATACTGTAACACGGATTCATGAAAACTGATGATAAGATAACATGGTATCATGGCGTTGGATCTGGTCCCAATGACAAATACAGGGCCTTGATTGGGAGCTGGGGCAGGAGGGAAGAGAGAAAGCTAAGCCCCAGATAGGGCGTGAGATCCAGGCGTAGCATAGCCAGGGACAAGGTGCAGCGTCCCTGGAGGCTACTGAGTCCAAGGCTGTACAGATGTGTTAGTTATGTACAGTGCCGTGCATCTATAGTATGGACAGTGGACCGTGGCTTGATGATATTTTGTGAAGAGATGCTGGCAGTACAGAGCAAGGTGGGGCTCTTCACACTGCATGATACACAAATCCATTGTCAGCGTTAGAAGCAGAGTGCTGCACTAGACCGTATCTTCTTGGGGAAATGCTATGTCGGGTGGTCAAGAAAGAGCCCAAGGTCATGACTCAGGACCTGATTTAGAGAGTGAGACCCGATCAAGAGAGGGCACCGCTTCCCCAAGCAGCAGGCCTGACTGCACCCGGACCCCTTGCAGTGAGCCGTGACGCTGCTAAACTGTGGCTTAAAGAAACCAACAAAAAACAATGGCACGCCGTCCACCGGTAACTCTCACCGACAGAGGCTCCTGCCCGGGCATGGCAGCACTGATGGAGGAGAGCGCCCTGGCTAATGCAGCCGGGTCCACGAGGTCCGGGACCGCGTCGATGATGGAGTCGGGGTCGGGGGCGGAGGAGAGCGCACGACGGACCTACGGCCACACAGGACTCCTTAGCATCAGGCCAGGGGAAGATCGCCCTATGAAGATCGGAGGGATTTGAAAGATCTGAGGGATCTGAAGGATCTCAAAGATCTGAAGAGATTCAAGGATCTGAAACATTTGAGGAATCTGGGGGATCTGTTCCCCAGATCATTTCACCAAGGACGTAACCCTGATGGACAATTGGACACAGCCCGCCGGATGTTCAGAATAATTGTGTAAGCAGCGTGTGATGATGGTGCGTTGATGGTGTGATGATGTGGGAACCATACGATTCATGTTATTGCAAATGGCAAGCCCACGCACCTGCTCTGCATCTTGCAAGACCCTGTCCGTAGCTTTCAGGAGCAGCTTCGGGGTTCGGGACACAACCCTGCAGGTCAGGGTTGAGCAGTAAATATAAATATTTTACAGACCACCTTCAGCAAGGCCCCTGAGCAGCCACCCTTGGCCCATGGGGAGCTAGACTAGACCAGCCTTCGGCCAGTGGCCCAAGCTGCAGGGCTGCTGAACCAGGCCCCCTTGGCCAGAGGCGGTGATGTAGCAGAATTGTAGCTTAAGCATCCTTCAGTACACCAGAGAGCAGTAAACGGTAGAGGGTCATTCGCATCGGGACACCTTCATCTAGATCTCCGGAATGAAGATCTCCAAGATAACAACTGGAAGCTGAAATCCCAGTCGTGGAAGTGGCGCTCTCAATTTTCTCTTTACAAAACAATCAAACTGAATCAGCGTTGGCATTTCATGGATTAAAATGCACATCAAGTTACGGAGCCATCCTACTGACCTACTCCCCAGATGGCAAGAGGGCATACACTGGAAGGCAAAACTATTAAGCCTTCCTGCTGGCTACAACCGCATATTCTTTAAAAACTCTGAAACCTCTGCCACAGTCGCAGCTACAGCCACAGCCGCAGCTACACTCGCAGCTACAGCCACAGCCCCAGCTACAGTCGCGGCCCCAGCTACAGTCGCAGCTACAGCCACAGCCGCAGCTACAGTCGCAGCTACAGCCTAGCTACAGTCGCAGCTACAGCCGCAACCGAAGCCACAGCCGCAGCCACAGCTACAGCCGCAGCCCCCACAGCCCACAGCCACCTATGCAATCACAGTCACAACCAGGCAACCCACTTGAAAGCGTTTGCCCCGGGAAAGACCGACTTGAGCGCCACCAGCTTGGCGGCAACACCATCCATATCAGATATCACGACAACCCTGCAGGTGTGGATGGGGTAAGGTTGGGTGTGGATGACTTCAGTGCAACCAGGATAGTCGCAACCTCATCCATGGCGGATATGACGACGACCCTGCAGGTGTGGATCGGTAAAATGCTACAGAAAGGGTTGAATATGTATGGCAGGGTAACAGCGGAGTGAATGGCTGAGGGTGTGTGTGGGCGGGGATATTGGAAACCCTGTCACTGCCTAGGACGACCTGTACCGGCATCTCTAAGCCCTTGCCTGCATAACCATGGCGACCGAACCTGTTAGTCAGACTTATGTCAGACAAGGACATCTCAACTCCCATCCATGAAAGCTGGATGGATGTAGAGCACCCTGCCCCTCCCTTCCTCCCCCTTCCCTTCTCCTCTCTTCCCTTGCCCTCCCTTCCCCTTCCTCCCTCACCTTCCCTCCCTTCCCTGCCTCTCCCTTCCCTGCCTCTCCCTTCTCTGCCTCCCCTTTCCCTTCCCTTCCCTTCCCTTCCCTTCCCTTCCCTTCCCTTCCCCTCCCTTCCACTCCTTATTTAACCTTCCCCGCCCTCCCTCACCTTCCCTCCCTTACCTGCCCCTCCCTCCCTCCCCACCCCCCTCTCTGACCCCTTCCTCCTTCCCTCACCCCACTCCCCTCCCTCCCTCCTTAACCCCTCCCACCCTCCTTCTCCCCCTGTCCTATCCCCAATCATACGGAACAGAGCCTAGGCACCACTGATGGACTCACACCTTCAACAGTAGATGTTTGTGAACTGTAAACTGATGTGTGAGACTGTGAACGCAATCTTAAACCTTAAAACCCCCTCACAAGTCCCATACCTCCAACTGGAGGGTTAAGACTTAAGGGGTCACTCCATTAACCCCTAACCCCTAACCCACAATCCCTCTCTCGAATCTGATGCCGTCAGATGCTGGGAGCTACCCAGCAGGCCGGGCAGGCCTGGCAGCAAGGCATCTAGCTGATCTATAGGCCGTACAAGGTGTGTAGATGTACATGTGGCATGCATAAGATTATTTGAAAATATCTTGGCAAAACACTTTAAGGCCTACCCCTCCCGCCAGTCAGAAACCTTCAGCTTTTGGAGGCTGACCTGGCAGGGCAGACGTGGCAGGCATCTAGCTGATCTGTAGGCCGCACATAGTGTAAAGAACTACAGATGTACATGCGGCATACATCAGACTATATAAAAATATCTTGGCATGCATGAGAATATATGGAAGTATCTTGAAGTTGCAGGCCTGCCCAATGCCTGCTCCTCCCACCAGTCAGATGCCTTCAGCTTCTGTAGGCTGACCAAGCCGGGCAGCAGTGCATCCAGCTGATCCAGGCGAGCACGCACGGAAGCCTCGTCGCCCCGACCACGGCGAGCAGCGGCCTGCGGATCGCAGGCGGTAGATGCCAGTGGTGGGTGCAAGCACTCACTAGGCGGAGAGTGGATGAAGCGGGTGTTGGGCTAAAAGGCATAGGATTTACATAGGGTGCCCCAAGATACACTGGAGGTATGGCTTGTGAGGGCCCTGTGCTAAAAATGAATTACTCATTCCCTGTTTTCTCTGTGACTGCAGTCTGTGGTATGTACCGCTCCACCATTTGTTGTGCCTGAGTTTTTTATGCAGCATGCTGCTGCTGTTTGGAAGTCAAAATCTGCCAGCGGAGGAAGTGCTCAGCAGCACGGCTCACCTCGCCCCTGGCAGCGTTGCCTTTATATCTACCAAAGCGGATGCATGCATGTGGATAGATGACATATGCCTGCTCATTTAGCGATGGCCATGCTTGTGAGAGCTGCATGGCGCCTGTACGTGCCCAGAGCCCATGCTAGCCCATGCAAGGAAGCCTTGAATGCGCATCACCTCAACAATCTCTGCGGTGTCCCGTCTCTTCTGTCGCAGCTCATGCTCTGTAGGCCCTGCGCTGCCATGCTGAGCACGGGGAACCAAATTCAAGCCGCGGAACACGCGCCCCAACGAAGAGGCAGAACCTCCTCCTGCTGCCACAGCTTGACATGAGCTACTACTGTTGTTTCTGCTGCTGCTGGGCGGTCGGGAGTTGTTGCAAGCAGAACGGCGGTTTTCGAGCTGCATGGCACTCGTGGCTGTTGATGCTGCGGGCCGTGGCCACGTGGAGGGGCGCATCGGACAAAGCGTTTGCTGGGTGACGCTTTCGCTGCAGCGAGCAGATCTAGGCAGATCTAAGAGGCAGCGCCATGATCTGCATGCGTTGGTAGAAAATGCAACAGCAGCGCAGCGGGCCGGCTGGCTCATCGCTGCAGATCGGGAGGACGATGGAAACGAGGACGGGGTCAAGCTGCTAGCACCCGAGCGCAGACACGACATCGAGCGCATTGTTTTGATGCCGCTGTGGTGCTGGATGTGTGATGCCAGTGACCTGCGGTTGTGAGCTCTGGTTGTAAGCGCGAAGTCGGATAGCTGCTACGGGGCGGGGCATATGAACGGTGTGGACGCGTGGGAGAAGTTGCTCTAAATCCCTAGAACAACCGAAAAAACAATTGAAACTTCTGCTGGCGACCTTCGTGATTGTTTCTCTGAAAACCACATTAGCAACTAATATCGTTTTAACAAGCTGTAAATACAAACATCTTTGAGTCGTGAACATGACTCGTCGGGGGTTCCGAGTCCGCCATACCAAAAGGCATTAGTGCAGAGCGGGGGAGCGAGCAGGCCAAATTTCAAGAGGATCGTAAGATCATCTGCAAACTTATATTTAAGTTATAAATATGCTGCTACAGCTAAGGAGCAGCAGCCGCTCCCTTCCCCCTCCAGGTGGCAGCACAAAAGTCAGGGACAGCAGCTGCTCCCTCCCTGGCTCCCTCCTCTAGGGATCAGCAGTTCAGCACCTGGGGATCGCTAATTCCTGCAGCTGCTAGAAGAATCCATTGATGTCACTGTTTCTACCTCCAAGCAGAATTCCTCAGCAGGCTGAGAAGACAGCTGGAGCCCAGACAGGCCGTCAGGCAGCCAAAAGCCCAGCAGGAGCTGGAGGCGATACTTGCTTCAAATGCCCAGCAGGGCGGCACAGTAAGCACCAATGTGGTGCCACATGCACATGCCCTTCCTCTGCATAGCCTTTGCTGCCCCACGTGGCTGCTGGCTGCTTGGTCTACAACACAGCTTTCCTCAGCCTTGGACAATCTGCTTGGATGGTACCAACGAAGAGGGGAGAGGCTCCAGTTGCTCCAAGGTGCAGCAATCCTCATGCATGTGGCGACCTCTGGGTGGTACAGAGGAAGAGGGAAGTAGCATCTGCTGACCCTGCCTGCTGTTGCTGACAGCTAGAGGGCTGAGGGAGTCGCTGCCCCTCCTGGCTTATGGTAGCAAAATTCGGCTAAACCCTAGCCCGATTGCGCCGTAACTTGCTGTATGGTAGCACAATCTGGCTAAACCTGTGCCATACCATGTCCTACCTGCTGTACTGCCAACTAGGGAATTTAGGCAGCAGTATTGCAACAGCTTACAGCTCCACCCAGTTGCTCCAGTAAGTTCAGCAAAGTCAGTCTCCCCTAGAGGCCTAGACTGGGATGTGGCTGAGGCGTAGCTTAAGTGCGTTGCACACAGTCTGCATTTGCGGTGCTAGTTTGTTTCCTTCCCGCTCCCTTTTTACTCTTGATCCAGTACTGTAGATGTGCTTAACCTTCCCTCACAATTAATGTTGTTTTGGTTTGAGGGATCCATGCATAAACTCACTATCGATTGTCGACGCCAGTTTTCAGCCGCACAATATGTCTGTTGGGCTTACTATTAAGAGTTTTTGTCAACAGTTTGCCCCGAGGACAGCATGAAAGAAATCATGTTTTTGATATTCAAGGGGAAACAGATTACAACTAAGATGTAGCACTCATCTATTCTTCTTGCACCCAACTATTGATCCAGCCCCCACACCTCGTGCACTTCCCACCCGCGGGCCGGTCCTTGCGCAGTTCATCTTATTTTCTCTTTATGACGTACATGCTGTACTTTCCGCCCCCTAGTATTTCTATTCATGAAGTCCATGAGTGCACCTGGCAAACTTGTCCGACAATGGAAAGATTGAGGCCAGGGGGAAATGCTGCCCAGCCTTCTTTGCCAGTCAAACCGTTGCAAATGCGCGACGTCATCGTTTGGCTGGGCCTCCGGCGAATCCTCCTTCGTCATGTTTTGTTTCAACGCGAATTACGTTCTCGTCGAGAGCTACGTCGGGCCTCGGACGGACCGACTGTTCTTCAGCACCTCCGTCATCAGTCACGACCTTTCTTGGATACTTCAGCCGTCTAGTCCAAGAATTACCGAGTGTTTTTATCTGTCCATGATCTTGTGGCACTTTGAGCTCTTTCAGGGACTTTTCTATTGCCGGTCTTCCAAATTTACGGCAGCAACAGCGCGACATTTGCGCCCACTCAAGGACTATCAATCCTGGTATTCGGAAGGACATTGCGACCCAGAAAAGTTTTACTTGACACTGGAGCCCCATGAGTAGTCAGCTTACGCTTGAGCAGGCTTTGTCCCTGGGTGATTTGACATTGATCTTCCCGGATGGCCGCTCCGTCAAGGCATGTCGGCACATCCTTGTGCTGGCTTCCGCTGTACTGCGACAATTTCTGCTAGAAGCTACTATCGTGGAGCACGAAGAACCAGATCGGCGTGAAAGCCAGACTGCTGTTTTGGGGGCAGCAGACTCTACCATGTCAGTATCAGTAAGTGAAGCTTTCAGTTGTCCAGAAATCCAGATGCATGCTTCATATCTCTGCTGGGGATACAAAAAGTAACTGCAATGTCAAGGCAAATTCAGTTACTCCGGCATCACGGTACCGGAGGAAAAAAATAAAGGATCGCCATGATGATTACCTTTTAGGGTTGTTACGGTGTGATTGCGCAGCACTGGATACAACTCAATGATGGATCCATCTCCAATGAATTTTGTTGTTGGCCATTGCTGGATGAATAATAAAAAATGGTGGCCTGAACTGCCAAAATAGTTGTGCACATCCAGCCTGTCAAAATCAGCTGCAGGAACCTATGCAGTGTAGTAATGGTATCCACTAGTGATGCTTGAGTCAACCTCGTTTTCTTTTGTGCTCTTAAAGCAGCTTGTACTGTGTACTATCTAAATCCATGTGTCATCTCTGGCATAATGACAGATTGATGGCTGCTTGGAGGACTGGATGGAGGTGCTCAGGTTACTGTACCACAGAGGTAAGCCAAGTTGATTAGCTGTGCCTGATATCTCAGCCTGGCATGTCCGACCATCAGTGTCAAACAAAATTGACTTTGTAAAACATGTGTCATCGCAGTGATCAGCGGGGCAGCGGCCACTCTGACCCCTGCTAATGCCTTCAGTATTCTACCCATTGCGCACAAGTACGACATGCCAGCCCTACTGGAGCGGTGTTTCAGCACCTTTGATGCAGCCAAGCCTCAGCTCTGGCACTCCACTCCTACATCCACGGGTCCCACGCCATGCTCGCCGTCAGACGCCAGCTCAGTTCCTGACCCAGATCTGTTCCAGTGGCTCGCGCTGTCCGACACCCTGCAGTACACGCCCATCATTCGGGCATGCCTGTCTCAGCTTTCGGAGGTGTCAAGGCCAGCTGTGTCTCCCAAGCCAGCTGTCTCGCCCATTCTAGGTGCCCTGTGCAGCCCTGCTCATAGAGGCCTGCTGCAGGGCCTACGCCATGAAACATGCCTGGAGGTCATCACTATGATGGCAGGCCTACCGATTGGGTTCAATGTAAGGCTGATATGCAATGTCGTTTAATAATTATATTGTTTGGTCTGCTCATCATGTCTTAATATAAGGGAGAAATGTTTCCTGCCGTAAATACGGTTTAATCTGATGCTCAGGGCACGACTAGTCTGAAATACTTCGTCCCTCTTGCAGTGGTCTCTCCCCGTACATACCTCCTAGTCCTTGTTTATCCAGTACCTGAACCAGTTTGTGTCCAAAGATTCAATTATGATGCTATGCTGGACTGTAAAATTACGTTGTCAAAAGACGGTATGAATTTGCATGGCTTCACATTTGTATCGCTCCACTTCCTCCACAGGGTCCCTGTGTTCCTCGGATCAGTCATCCCCCGTCAGTGTGTTGCCCGATTGTGGCCGATGTGAGTACTAGGCACTGGTATGGGGGTGAAGTGCATGTGTGCTGTTTTGAAGAGGGGGTGTTGAGGAGTGGATGAGGGCAGGCGGTGTTGATTTAGCCAGACATGCATGCACCTCATTCTGTCTACCTCCTGTGTGCACTGCCTGGCGCTTTGGGACTGCTACTGGGTGGAAACATGCTGGTGGGGACTAAAATGATGTTGGCCACGCCTTAAGGAGGTCACATTTCTGTTCTCACAACATTGACTGTAATTTCCATGCCCAGGGGGACATCCTTCTTGAAGGTTGGGCTCAGACCAACACTTTTTTACCTGGATGTCTGTGGAACTCCCACCTGGTTCTTAGTGCCTTCCACCAAGGCCAAGGGTATGTCCAAATGTGGAATATCGAAAGCCAGAGGATGGCAACCCGCATACCCATTGGCCCGGGAGACGAGGATACAGTGTGCTGTATTGATGTGAATGCCAACGGACTGGCACTTGTCCTCGATGATGATGGGGCTGTAAACTTTTGGGGCCTGGTCAGTAGTCAGCTCCGAAGTACGTTAAAGCCTTTGGCCGGGGACGAAATCTGGAACTGCTTCTGGCACAGCTCCAGCTGCGTTGCTTACGTCTCGACGCTGGATGACAGCATTGTCAAGATGTGGGACATTTCCAAGGATATGGAGGCCATGCCGAGCCTGAGGGGGCATGATGGCCCTGTCAAACACTGGAGGACCTCCGAGGAAGCCAGCATGGTTATTTCAGGCTCAGATGACAAGACCGTACGGGTGTGGGATACACGCACGGGTGAATGTGTGCGCACCATGGAGGGACATCAAGGCGCGGTCAGCAGCATGGGAATGGATCTTAGCGGCCGCACAGCTGTCAGCAGCTCTGAGGATGGGACTGTCAGAGTGTGGGACATTGGTACTGGCTTGTGCAGAGGCTCGGCATTCGAGGGCCTTAGCGATGCTAGCGACTGTGATTGGGTTGATCTAGACGCTTCAGGAACCACTGTGCTGGCCTCATTCTCTGACGCAAGGCGGCTGAGAACCTGGGACCTCACCAGGCAGGTTGCTTTGGATCACTATGAGGTCAAGGAGGGACACAAACCGAGAAGGGCGTTCCGCGACCGCAGCCTGACGACCCTGTGCCTCATGACAGCTGCTCCGGTAGAGAATGGTGTGTTCTCATCCAGCATCCAGGTGTGGCGCTAGATTGCCAGTGTTTCTGTTTGCATGGCCAGGCTGTATTTCAGCTCCCCCTTGGTTCCACCTGTCGGCTGAATGCAAGGCCGCTCATGTTGCTTGGACCAGTGTCCTCAGTCCAGTCAATGTTTGGCCCCAATTAGGCTTTTGGGGCCTGCTGAAGGTGGGCTCATTTCCAGTAAAGCAGAAATTTCTGTAGATGTGTTTTGCATAACCCTTTAGTGCCCTTCCTATTTAAACAATTTTTCAGAATGTTGCCTCAAGGATCTTGAGTTTCCATGAGATTATAACGGTGCAAACCCGCTGGGCCCTGCTGATCGCTCGGCCGTGTTGGGCTCGTAGGGAATATCTAAGCTCAGTTCCAGCTACCATTTACAGCCAGGACCATGGTGTCTGTCTGCCTGTCTGTCTGTCTGTCTGTCTGTCTGTCTGTCTGTCTGTCTGTCTGTCTGTCTGTCAATTTATTCTTCTTATTTTCCTGTCCTCGTAGCCTCTCTCTCCTTTCTTAGTTTATAATGAGATAGTTGGACGCCGAAGCCTTTTTTTGAGCAGGACACAGACTGAGGTTGGTGTTACATCATTTCATTGACCTACGGGCACTGCCTGTTCTTTTCACAAGCGAGGAGTTGGGCGCTTTGTTAAGCACTCATGGCCTAGAGGAGAAGCGTCAGTGATGACCCTTGGGCCCTACTCAAAATGGCTCGGCAGCGTCGCCGCCCCACTGGCTGGGTTTATGAAATTGGAGAGAGGCCGCAAGGGAAACTAAAGGAGAAGACTTCTAAAAAGGAGGAAACAATAACTGCTACAGCTAAAGTTAGCTAGATCACAGACTTTGGCCTGGCTGACATGGTTTAACAAGCCTCTTTGCTTAGGCAACGGGCCATTGTGTTGATCAAGGTTTTGTTCCCATCGGTCCAATGCTGGCTGCCTAGCGGTCCAGGTTTTATGGTGGGAACTATTAACAAATGTGTCTGTTACGAGGCCTGAAGATCAATTTCACAATCCTAATGCGGGCGAAACATGCAAACGGCCGCCGACCTGCAGCTTGCGGTTCCACACAACACAGGTGGGCGCACGTGGTGCAGTTAGCTGATTGGGGCATTACAGTAGTTGGAACGGGGAGCAGTTGTCCCCAGACTGTGTCAGGCAGTCCGTCATCTGCAGCCGCTCCCCGTCCCAGAGGTGCTACAGCTAGTGGAACAGCCTACAAGCAGGCACAGCTGGAGCCTGGAGGCCACTCTCAGAGGAGACCCCAAGGACCCCACCACCGTGCATAGGTCTGCGGCCGCCCAACACGGCTTGTTGTAGCCTACGACGGGTGCTTACTGGCGCATGTGAAGAGCCGCACTAGCAACAGGACGTGTGCTTGTGTGCGCACCAACTTACGGTTGCGGCTTCGTCCGGTTGACACGGCTGACACCAGAGAACGGCGTAGCGGTCAACAACGTGAGGTATGCTGCCGCAGGGGTGTTGGGCAAGGGGTGTTGGCGAGCTTGTCAATGATGTTACACCTCTGGGCCCTGCTAAAAAAGGCTCGGCCGCGTGGGCGCCTAACTGAAGAGTTGTGAGGAAAGATGGAAAGAAACACAGAAGGGGACAGGACAAAAGAAAGGAGGAAATATGAGGGAAATAAAGTGCAGGGGCAAAACAAAAGGAAGGAAAAACAAAATACAAAGGAAGTTCCAACCTCTGAAAAAATTTACGCCTCAACCATATCTACCACGTCTTCCACAAAGGCCAGGGCATCCCACCCAAGCCTGCCCCGGAACAACTATAAAAAAGTCTCTAGCACCGTTCGGAGGACCTGCTCATCACCGCTCTCTAAGTTGATCCTGCGCGCTGGGGCATTTAAAACAAGCATACAGCGCGTCCTCCACATGGTCGCCGTCTCCCTTAGCCCAACATCGCAGGCAGCACCGCCTGTCACGCTGCTGACCACTGCGCCGTCCTCTAGTGTCAGCCGTGCTGACGGCGCTGAGCCGCAACCTTAAGTTCGTGCACACGCAAGCACTCTCCTTTCGGCTGGTGCGGCCCCTGGCCTGCGCCCGCCGTAGACTGGAACCAGGTGCCGTAGGCGGCCGCAAACCTGTGTTCGGTGGCAGGATCTCTGGGGTCCCCTCTGCCAGCTGCATCCAGCTGCACCCCCTCGTATGCTGCATTCACTAGCGCTAGCACCTCCCTGACAGGCAGCGGCTGTAGGTAAGTTGCTGTCTGACGCAGTTTGGGAACGGCTGATCCCAGCGCCAGCTCTAGCAAGGCACCTAGCAATTCACTGCACCAATTGCGGCCTCCGGTGCCCTGCCTGACAGCGAGCTGCATCTCGGCCGCCATGGCTGCTGCCATGAGTGGGTTGTCTTGCAGTGCTGCTGGTGCGACCGCTGCGTTGTAGAAGCGAAGTACATGCTGCCACCAACTTCGTTGTAACGGCTGGATCTGCTCCCTCATGTCCCCCAATTGACAGCGGACGGAGGTAGCCCTGCAGCATTTAACACAGGTGGGTGGAAGACATCCGGTACGTGTTGGGTCATATGACTGAAATGAGTTGCAAAATGAGTGTGCAAAATCTTGGGTGCCCCCCTTGCTTTATCTTAGGGCCCCCCCAGAGGAGGGGCCCCTAAGCAGGAAAAGGCTTTGCTTGGGACCCAATATTAGTGGGAATATCGTTTGGTCTTTATTCAACCAGCAAAGCAGTCTTAAGTAACATATTGATTCAATAAAACAACGGATATACGAGTTACGGTATGTAATCTCGAGCCTTCCCAGTACCTGTCCTTTGTCATTGTGTACCGTACTCTTCAGCATGCCCATGAATTATTTCCCGTATTGACCCCCAGCAAAGTTGACAAGGGGAAGATTGGGGTCGGGGAAAAGGCTGTCAAAACCACCTGGTGACCAGGTGGTCAAAACCAGGTCAAAAATCGCCATCGGACAAGCCCTAGCACATGGCCGACAAATGCCGTACGTTTTCACCCGAGGTATTACACCGGGTTTTCACCACCCCATCGCCTTTCTTCTAGGGATATTTCGGTACGCGAGTCCATGACGGCTGGAGTCATATTATTCGATCATTTCAGTTCTCGCACTTTGAGCTCAGTCTTTTAGGGTTTCTTCCATTGTCTGTTCAGCCATACGAATACCGGTGCACGGCGACAACAGCGCGGCATTTGTGCGCAACGTCTGTCTCATTAATCGAAAGGAAGCGATTGTGATCCAGCCTATTATACCGTGACACCGGAACCTCATGAGTAGTCAGCTTACGCTTGAGCAGGCTTTGTCCCTGGGTGATCTGACATTGATCTTCCCGGATGGCCGCTCCGTCAAGGCATGTCGACACCTCCTTGTGCTGGCTTCTACTGTTCTGCGACAGTTCCTACTCGAAGCTGTCGTGGAGCATGAAGATCCAGTTCGACATGCAAGCCAGGCTGCAGCTGTCCATGCAGCTGACTCAGCTTTGTCAGTGAGTGAGACCTGCAGAGATATTTCAGATGCTTAAAATCTCTGATCGGGATGGACGAATCAATGATGTATCCAGTCATGTGTCAATTTCTGTCCTAACTTTCACTTTCCTATACTCTTTCGCATTTCTAGACAGTACCAGAGACAATCAGTGATAAAATACCAAATATCTGAATAACATGTGCACAACCAAATATTCAATCTGCATAATGCTGTGCACTGTATGAGTGACATAGATCAATGTCCAAGCATAATATTAATAATGGTGGCCTGCCATGCCAATCAAATTAAAGGTAGCCAGTCGAAATTATGGCTGCCAAAATCTGTCTTGTGATGAAACCCACCTTCAGGATTATAATTTTAGTGTGCACTTAACAACCTGAGCAGCATGTAGTGTACTTTCTAAAATAAATGTGCATAACAGGTTGATGGCTGCTTGGAGGACTGGATGGAGGTGCTCAGGTTACTGTACCACGAAGGTAAGCCGGGTTGATTGATTGGCGGTGCCTGATATCACAGTGTTCCATGTCCAATCATCAGCGTCTAATAAAGCCCTGCATACAACTCGCATCATCGCAGTGATCAGCGGGGCAGCGGCCACTCTGACCCCTGCTACTGCCTTCAGTATCCTGCCCATTGCGCACAAGTACGACATGCCAGCCCTACTGGAGCGGTGTTTCAGCACCTTTGATGCAGCCAAGCCTCAGCTCTGGCACTCCACTCCTACACCCACGGGTCCCACGCCATGCTCGCCGTCAGACGCCAGCTCAGTTCCTGACCCAGATCTGTTCCAGTGGCTCGCGCTGTCCGACACCCTGCAGTACACGCCCATCATTCGGGCATGCCTGTCTCAGCTTTCGGAGACGTCAAGGCCAGCTGTGTCTCCCAAGCCAGCTGTCTCGCCCATTCTAGGTGCCCTGTGCAGCCCTGCTCATAGAGGCCTGCTGCAGGGCCTACGCCATGAAACATGCCTGGAGGTCATCACTATGATGGCAGGCCTGCCGATTGGGTTCAATGTAAGGCTGACATGCAATGTCGTTCAATAATTATATTTGTTTGGTCTGCTCATCATGTCTTAATATAAGGGAGAAATGTTTCCTGCTGTAAGATACGGTTTAATCTGATGCTCAGGGCACGACTAGTCTGAAATACTTCGTCCCTCTTGCAGTGGTCTCTCCCCGTACATACCTCCTAGTCCTTGTTTATCCAGTACCTGAACCAGTTTGTGTTTAAAGATTCAATTATGATGCTTCGCTGGACTGTAAAATTACGTTGTCAAAAGACGGTATGAATTTACATGTCTTCACATTTGTATCGCTCCACTTCCTCCACAGGGTTCCTGTGTTCCTCGGATCAGTCATCCCCCGTCAGTGTGTTGCCCGATTGTGGCCGATGTGAGTACTAGGCACTGGTATGGGGGTGAAGTGCATGTGTGCTGTTTTGAAGAGGGGGTGTTGAGGAGTGGATGAGGGCAGGCGGTGTTGATTTAGCCAGACATGCATGCACCTCATTCTGTCTACCTCCTGTGTGCACTGCCTGGCGCTTTGGGACTGCTACTGGGTGGAAACATGCTAGTGGGGACTAACGTGATGTTGGCCACGCCTTAAGGAGGTCACATTTCTGTTCTCACAACATTGACTGTATCTTCCATGCCCAGGGGGACATCCTTCTTGAAGATTGGGCTCATACCAACACTTTTTTACCTGGATGTCTGTGGAAGTCCCACCTGGTTTTTGGTACCTTCCATCAAGGCCAAGTTTATGTCCAAATGTGGAATATCGACAGCCAGAGGATGGCAACCCGCATACCCATTGGCCCGGGAGACGATGTTACAGTGTCCCGTATTGCTGTCAATGCCAACGGACTGGCACTTGTCCTCGATGATGATGGGGCTGTAAACTTTTGGGACCTGGTCAGCAGTCAGCTCCGAAGTGCGTTTAAGCCTTTGGCCGAGGCCGAAATCTGGGACTGCTTCTGGCACAGGGCCAGCTGCGTTGCTTACGTCTCGACGCTGGATGACAGCATTGTCAAGATGTGGGACATTTCCAAGGATATGGAGGCCATGCCGAGCCTGAGGGGGCATGATGGCCCTGTTAAACACTGGAAGACCTCCGAGGAAGCCAGCATGGTTATTTCAGGCTCAGATGACAAGACCGTACGG
Organism: Limnomonas spitsbergensis; assembly: GCA_037349105.1. Classification (NCBI taxonomy): domain Eukaryota; kingdom Viridiplantae; phylum Chlorophyta; class Chlorophyceae; order Chlamydomonadales; genus Limnomonas; species Limnomonas spitsbergensis. The sequence continues at coordinate 262,629 of JAYJMM010000062.1, forward strand.
GTGTGGGATACACGCACGGGTAAATGTGTGCGCACCATGGAGGGACATCAAGACGCGGTCAGCAACATAGGAATGGATCTAAGCGGCCGCACAGCTGTCAGCAGCTCTGAGGATGGGACTGTCAGAGTGTGGGACATTGGTACTGGCTTGTGCAGAGGCTCGGCATTCGAGGGCCTTAGCGATGCTAGCGACTGTGATTGGGTTGATCTAGACGCTTCAGGAACCACTGTGCTGGCCTCATTCTCTGACGTAAGGCTGAGAACCTGGGACCTCAGCAGGCAGGTTGCTTTGGATCACTATGAGGTCAAGGAGGGACACAAAGTGAGAAGGGCGTTCCGCGACCGCAGCCTGACGACCCTGTGCCTCATGACAGCTGCTCCGGTAGAGAATGGTGTGTTCTCATCCAGCATCCAGGTGTGGCGCTAGATTGCCAGTGTTTCTTTTTGCATGGCCAGGCTATATTTCAGCTCTCCCTTGGTTCCACCTGTCGGCTGAATGCAAGGCCGCTCATGCTGATCGGGCCAGTGTCCTCAGTCCAGTCAAGGTTTGGCCCCAATTAGGCCTTTGGGGGGCCCGCTGAAGGTGGGCTCATTTCCAGTAAAGCAGAAAATTCTGTAGATGTGTTTTGCATAACCCTTTACTGCCCTTCCTATTTAAACAATTTTTTCAGAATGTTGTCGCGAGGATCTTGAGTATCCATTTTAGAACGGTGCAAACCCGCTGGGCCCTGCTGAACGCTCGGCCGTGTTGGGCTGGTAGGGGATGCCTAAGCTCAGTTCCAGCTACCATTTACAGCCAGGACCATGGTGCAACAGGGAACATGGTTTCCATGACTACTTATTTACATGTTTAAAGCAGGAGGATGGCTCAACTTCACCTCTGACTTCCATAAGGATGGACCTACTATGCTTTATAATTCCGGCATGCATGTCTAAGTTCATCAATAATTCTTGACATATCCATTTCTATGGTCATATTTAAATGACGTGAACAGTCTCTGACCGCAAAAGAGTCCTCCTCAGGAGTCATGGATATACTAAGGCCAAAAACTAGGGCTCGTGGATTTCCCGAGTTTTGCGCTAATGACTTGACATGATGGGGCAGGCTTGGGTGGGATGCCCTGGCCTATAATGTGGAAGACGTGGTGGATTTCGTTGAGGCGTAGACGTTTTCAGAGGTTGGAACTTCCTTTGTATTCATTTTCTAGCCTTTTGTTTTGTCCCTTGACTTTATTTCCCACTTTTTCCTCCTTTCTTTTGGCCTGCCCCCATGTGTTTGTTTCCACCTTTCCTCCCAACTTTTTAGTTAGGCGCCCACGCGGCCGAGCCTTTTTGCGCAGGGCCCAGAGGTGTAACGTCATTGACTCTTCAAGAGTCATAGAAACGGATGGACTTCACATTTTGGCCATGCTGTTCAGTTTTTACAGTCCAGCAGAGCATCACATTTGCCTGCAAACCGTTTATCGCTCAAAATAAGCTAGGACAGCGAGCGAGAAAGTTGTTGGTTGCTTGCCCCCCTGGGCAAGCAACCAGCACACAACCGCGGATGAGTGACGTGGAAATGTACTTTAGAGTGCAGAAGATAAGCGCCAGTCACAGAACATGACATGGGTGCAAAACAGTTAGCTGAACACCACCTACACAATCAGGAGGGCATAAGAGAGTGCATAATGCGCTATGCCAGCCACGGGATAGCCGAACCAGATAACCCCCTGAGCCCAACTGTCTGATAAGCAGAAAATAAAAAAGGAAAGGGAGAGGGGGTGCAAAAGAGGGGAACGGAAAAGCCTCCCAATGAGCCAGCACTTTTATCAATGCCTGTCCCGGTGCACATAATCTCTTCTCCCTTCTGATCAGTCAATAAAGTTACATCACTGGGCCATGCTGATCAGTGGGGCGCCCTTCGTCGCGGCCAAGCAGGGGTGGGATACGCTTGCTTTTGTGAACTATTCTTTTCCTAGAGGCTTTGTTGAGGGCTGGTCTCTAGTGGAACTCAGGTGTTGGACTTGTTCTTCTTTGCCTTCCCGGCCTCTCATTTTCTTCCTTTCCCCCTCTCTTCCTTTTAGTTCCTTCTTTACTCCCTCCAATACGGTTGGGCGCCCACGCGCCCGAGCTTTGAGCGGGCCCAGAGGTGTAACGTTATTGACATAAGGACACTGTCCAGATTTTAGGACGGGCGAGGCTATTCTGGCCGACCAAGAAATCGTTGAGGCGCCTGCCTGCCTGCCTGCCTGCCTGCCTGCCTGCCTGCCTGCCTGCCTGCCTGCCTGCCTGCCTGCCTGCCTGCCTGCCTGCCTGCCTGCCTGCCTGCCTGCCTGCCTGCCTGCCTGCCTGCCTGCCTGCCTGCCTGCCTGCCAGCCTGCCTGCCTGCCTGTCGCCCGCCTGCCTGCCTGCCTGCCTGCCTGCCTGCCTGCCTGCCTGCTTGCCTGCCTGCCTGCCTGCCTGCCTGCCTGCCTGTCGCCCGCCCGCCTGCCTGCCTGCCTGCCTGCCTGCCTGCCTGCCTGCCTGTCGCCCGCCCGCCTGCCTGCCTGCCTGCCTGCCTGCCTGCTTGCCTGCCTCCCTCCCTGCCTGCCTGCCTGCCTGCCTGCCTCACTGCCTGCCTGCCTGCCTGTCTGCCTGCCTCCCTCCCTGCCTGCCTGCCTGCCTCCCTGCCTGCCTGCCTACCTGCCTGCCTGCCTGCCTGCCTGCCTGCCTGCATGCCTGCATGCCTGCCTGTCTGTCTGTCTGTCTGTCTGTCTGTCTGTCTGTCTGTCTGTCTGTCTGTCTGTCTGTCTGTCTGTCTGTCTGTCTGTCTGTCTGTCTGTCTGTCTGTCTGTCTGTCTGTCTGTCTGTCTGTCTGTCTGTCTGTCTGTCTGTCTGTCTGTCTGTCTGTCTGTCTGTCTGTCTGTCTGTCTGTCTGTCTGTCTGTCTGTCTGTCTGTCTGTCTGTCTGTCTGTCTGTCTGTCTGTCTGTCTGTCTGTCTGTCTGTCTGTCTGTCTGTCTGTCTGTCTGTCTGTCTGTCTGTCTGTCTGTCTGTCTGTCTGTCTGTCTGTCTGTCTGTCTGTCTGTCTGTCTGTCTGTCTGTCTGTCTGTCTGTCTGTCTGTCTGTCTGTCTGTCTGTCTGTCTGTCTGTCTGTCTGTCTGTCTGTCTGTCTGTCTGTCTGTCTGTCTGTCTGTCTGTCTGTCTGTCTGTCTGTCTGTCTGTCTGTCTGTCTGTCTGTCTGTCTGTCTGTCTGTCTGTCTGTCTGTCTGTCTGTCTGTCTGTCTGTCTGTCTGTCTGTCTGTCTGTCTGTCTGTCTGTCTGTCTGTCTGTCTGTCTGTCTGTCTGTCTGTCTGTCTGTCTGTCTGTCTGTCTGTCTGTCTGTCTGTCTGTCTGTCTGTCTGTCTGTCTGTCTGTCTGTCTGTCTGTCTGTCTGTCTGTCTGTCTGTCTGTCTGTCTGTCTGTCTGTCTGTCTGTCTGTCTGTCTGTCTGTCTGTCTGTCTGTCTGTCTGTCTGTCTGTCTGTCTGTCTGTCTGTCTGTCTGTCTGTCTGTCTGTCTGTCTGTCTGTCTGTCTGTCTGTCTGTCTGTCTGTCTGTCTGTCTGTCTGTCTGTCTGTCTGTCTGTCTGTCTGTCTGTCTGTCTGTCTGTCTGTCTGTCTGTCTGTCTGTCTGTCTGTCTGTCTGTCTGTCTGTCTGTCTGTCTGTCTGTCTGTCTGTCTGTCTGTCTGTCTGTCTGTCTGTCTGTCTGTCTGTCTGTCTGTCTGTCTGTCTGTCTGTCTGTCTGTCTGTCTGTCTGTCTGTCTGTCTGTCTGTCTGTCTGTCTGTCTGTCTGTCTGTCTGTCTGTCTGTCTCTCTGTCTCTCTGTCTGTTAATTTATTTTTCTTATTTTCCTTTCCTCGTGGCCTCTCTCTCCCTTCTTAGTTTATAATGAGATAGTTGGACGCCGAAGACTTTCTTATACCAGGACACAGACTGAGGTTGGTGTAACACTGTAACATCATTTTATTGACCTACGGGCACTGCCTGTTCTTTTCACAAACGAGGAGTTGGGCGCCTTGTTAAGCACTCATGGCCTAGAGGAGAAACGGCAGTGATGACCCTTGGACCCTGCTCAAAATGGCTCGGCAGCGTCGCCGTCCCACTGGCTGGGTTTAAAAAACAGGAGAGAGGCCGCAAGGGAAACTAAAGGAGAAGACTTCTAAAAAGGAGGAAACAATAACTGCTACAGCTAAAAGTAGCTAGATCACAGCCTTTGGCCTGCCTGACATGGTTTAACAAGCCTCTTTGCTTAGGCAACGGGCCATTGTGTTGATCAAGGTTTTGTTCCCATCGGTCCAATGCTGGCTGCCTAGCGGTCCAGGTTTTATGGTGGGAACTATTAACAAATGTGTCTGTTACGAGGCCTGAAGATCAATTTCACAATCCTTATGCGGGCGAAACATGCAAACGGCCGCCGACCTGCAGCTTGCGGTTCCACACAACACAGGTGGGCGCACGTGGTGCAGTAAGCTGATTGGGGCATTACGGTAGGTGGAACGGGGAGCAGTTGTCCCCAGACTGTGTCAGGCAGTCCGTCACCTGCAGCCGCTCCCCGTCCCAGAGGTGCTAGAGCTAGTGGAACAGCCTACAAGCAGGCACAGCTGGAGCCTGGAGGCCACTCTCAGAGGAGACCCCAAGGACCCCACCACCGTGCATAGGTCTGCTGCCACCAACTTCGCTGTAACGGCTGAATCTGCAGCTCCCTCATGTCTCCCAACTGGCAGCGGACGGAGGTAGCCAGCAGCATTTAACACAGGTGGGTGGAAGACTTCTGGTACGTGTTGGGTCACATGACTGAAATGAGTTGCAAAATGATTATGCAAAATCTTGGGTGCCCCCCTTGCTTTATCTTAGGGCCCCCCCAGAGGAGGGACCCCTGAGCAGAAAAAGGCTTTGCTTGGGACCCAATATTAGTGGGAATATCGTTTGGACTTTATTCAACCAGCAATGCAGTCTTTAGTACCATATTGATTCAATACATATAAAGGATATACGAGTTATATAATCTGGAGCCTTCCCAGTACCTGTCCTTTGTCATTGTGTACCGTACTCTTCAGCATGCCCATGAATTATTTCCTGTATTGACCCCCAGCAAAGTTGACAAGGGGAAGATTGGGGTCGGGGAAAAGGCTGTCAAAACCACCTGGTGACCAGGTGGTCAAAACCAGGTCAAAAATCGCCATCAGACAAGCCCTAGCACATGGCCGACAAATGCCGTACGTTTTCACCCGCGGTATTACACCGGGTTTTCACCACCCCATCACCTTTCTTCTAGGGATATTTCGGTACGCGAGTCCATGACGGCTGGAGTCATATTATTCCATTATTTAAGTTCTCGCACTTTGAGCTCAGTCTTTTAGGGTTTCTTCAATTGTCTGTTCAGCCATACGAATACCGGTGCACGGCGACAAGTCGACAACAGCGCGGCATTTATGCGCAACGTCTGTCTCATTAATCGAAAGGAAGCGATTGTGATCCAGCCTATTATAACGTGACACCGGAACCTCATGAGTAGTCAGCTTACGCTTGAGCAGGCCTTGTCCCTGGGTGATCTGACATTGATCTTCCCGGATGGCCGCTCCGTCAAGGCATGTCGACACCTCCTTGTGCTGGCTTCTGCTGTTCTGCGACAGTTCCTACTCGAAGCTGTCGTGGAGCATGAAGATCCAGTTCGACATGCAAGCCAGGCTGCAGCTGTCCATGCAGCTGACTCAGCTAATGTCAGTGAGTGAGACCTGCAGAGATATTTCAGATGCTTAAAATCTCTGATCGGGATGGACGAATCAATGATGTATCCAGTCATGTGTCAATTTCTGTCCTAACTTTCACTTTCCTATACTCTTTCGCATTTCTAGACAGTACCAGAGACAATCAGTGATAAAATACCAAATATCTGAATAACATGTGCACAACCAAATATTCAATCTGCATAATGCTGTGCACTGTATGAGTGACATAGATCAATGTCCAAGCATAATATTAATAATGGTGGCCTGCCATGCCAATCAAATTAAAGGTAGCCAGTCGAAATTATGGCTGCCAAAATCTGTCTTGTGATGAAACCCACCTTCAGGATTATAATTTTAGTGTGCACTTAACAACCTGAGCAGCATGTAGTGTACTTTCTAAAATAAATGTGCATAACAGGTTGATGGCTGCTTGGAGGACTGGATGGAGGTGCTCAGGTTACTGTACCACGGAGGTAAGCCGGGTTGATTGATTGGCGGTGCCTGATATCACAGTGTTCCATGTCCAATCATCAGCGTCTAATAAAGCCCTGCATACAACTCGCATCATCGCAGTGATCAGCGGGGCAGCGGCCACTCTGACCCCTGCTACTGCCTTCAGTATCCTGCCCATTGCGCACAAGTACGACATGCCAGCCCTACTGGAGCGGTGTTTCAGCACCTTTGATGCAGCCAAGCCTCAGCTCTGGCACTCCACTCCTACACCCACGGGTCCCACGCCATGCTCGCCGTCAGACGCCAGCTCAGTTCCTGACCCAGATCTGTTCCAGTGGCTCGCGCTGTCCGACACCCTGCAGTACACGCCCATCATTCGGGCATGCCTGTCTCAGCTTTCGGAGACGTCAAGGCCAGCTGTGTCTCCCAAGCCAGCTGTCTCGCCCATTCTAGGTGCCCTGTGCAGCCCTGCTCATAGAGGCCTGCTGCAGGGCCTACGCCATGAAACATGCCTGGAGGTCATCACTATGATGGCAGGCCTGCCGATTGGGTTCAATGTAAGGCTGACATGCAATGTCGTTCAATAATTATATTTGTTTGGTCTGCTCATCATGTCTTAATATAAGGGAGAAATGTTTCCTGCTGTAAGATACGGTTTAATCTGATGCTCAGGGCACGACTAGTCTGAAATACTTCGTCCCTCTTGCAGTGGTCTCTCCCCGTACATACCTCCTAGTCCTTGTTTATCCAGTACCTGAACCAGTTTGTGTTTAAAGATTCAATTATGATGCTTCGCTGGACTGTAAAATTACGTTGTCAAAATACGGTATGAATTTACATGTCTTCACATTTGTATCGCTCCACTTCCTCCACAGGGTTCCTGTGTTCCTCGGATCAGTCATCCCCCGTCAGTGTGTTGCCCGATTGTGGCCGATGTGAGTACTAGGCACTGGTATGGGGGTGAAGTGCATGTGTGCTGTTTTGAAGAGGGGGTGTTGAGGAGTGGATGAGGGCAGGCGGTGTTGATTTAGCCAGACATGCATGCACCTCATTCTGTCTACCTCCTGTGTGCACTGCCTGGCGCTTTGGGACTGCTACTGGGTGGAAACATGCTAGTGGGGACTAACGTGATGTTGGCCACGCCTTAAGGAGGTCACATTTCTGTTCTCACAACATTGACTGTATCTTCCATG